>CAUYON010088225.1:0-22132 GCA_963573935.1 Arctocebus calabarensis
GGCCCGCCAAACAATGACGGCTCCAACCAAAAAATGGCCGGGTGTTGAGGTGGGCGCCTGTGGTCCCAGCTACTTGGGAGGCGGAGGCAGGAGACTCGCTTGAGCCCAGGAATTGGAGTTTGCTATGAACTGTGATGCCACAGCACTCTATCCAGGGTGACAGCTTGAGGCTCTGTCTCAAACAACAACAACAAAAAAGCCCTATCCAGCAATGTTACTTCCAGGCATATACCTCAAGGAAATGAAACCAGTATCTGGAAGAGATAATCTGTACTCCCTCATTCACTGCAGCATCATTCACAAAAGCCAAGATGTGGAATCAACCCAAGGGAAAAACAAACAAACAAACAAAAAAACCCCCCTAAAGCTGGTGCATGAATAGATATTTTAACTCCAAAAATGTAGAGAAAATATAATCTTGGAATAAAAGCTGGTAATTCTGAATTGAATAAGTTTATTTACCTTAATGAAAAATACAATGCTTTGACTTTAGATAGTTTATTTTCACCTCAAAGTATTACCTGTTAAAAATTTTGGTGCAACTGAGGCAGGCAGGTTTGAACCTGGCCCAGGCCTGCTAAACAACAATAACAACTGCAACAAAAAAATAGCCACACGTTGTGGCAGGCTCCCATAGTCCCAGCTACTTGGAAGGTTGAGGCAAGAGAATCTCTTTTTTTTTTTTTGAGACAGAGCCTCAAGCTGTCACCCTGGATAGAGTGCTGTGGCATCACAGCTCACAGTAACCTCCAATTCCTGGGCTAAAGCGAGTCTCCTGCCTCAGCCTCCCAAGTAGCTGGAACTGCAGGCACCTGCCACACGCCCGGCCATTTTTTGGTTGCAGCCATCATTGTTGTCTGGTGGGCCTGGGCTGGATTCGAACCCTCCAGCTCAGGTGTACGTGACTGGCGCCTTAGCCCGTTGAGCCACAGGCGTCAAGCCAAGAGAATCTCTTAAGCCTAAGAGTTCAAAGTTGCCATGAGGTATGATACCACAGCACTCTACCAAAGGTGACAAAGTGAAACTCTGCCTCAAAAAAAAAAAAAAAAAGTTCTGGTGCTAGAGAATTAGTAAAGGTAACACATTGTAGACTAATAAGAATGTACACAAGAAGATCAGTTAATGCACTTAGAACAATTTTTGTCCCAAAATAAACAGATACAGAGAATGTAAACTGTTAAACAAGTCCTTGGAGATGTGGCCCAGTTCTTTCAAACTAAAAGTGAGTCTAGCCTAATAGCTTAATAATTGTAAAATATTTGTAACTACACGGTCCTAATAAATGGGAGACATTTCTTTATACATACTGAAATCTACGAATCTCTGAATCACAGAACTTTTCCAAATATCCCTATCAAATCCCAAATATATATAATGATAACAGTGACAAATAAACTGACATATGAATAAACTGAGGTCTTCATTATCAGAGGATATGACAGATGATGAAAGCAACCGAAAGTAAATTCTTTCTCTTAAAACTGATGCTACCATTTCATTGCACAATTAAAGTGGCCAAGAGTAGTGGCTCACGCCTGTTAATCCTACCATTCAGGGAGGCCCAGGGATAAGGATCATTCGAGGCCAAAAGATCGAGACCAGCCTGACCCACACAGCGAGACCCTGTCTCTACAAAAAATAGAAAACATAGCCAGGTGTAGTGGTACATACCTGTTGTCCCAGCTACTGAGGAGGCTGAGGCAGGAGCATTGCTTGTGCCTAGGAGTTTGAGGTTGCAGTGAGCTATGATAATGTCACTGCACACTCTAGCCCAGGTAACACAGCAAGAACCTGTTCTGAAAAAATAAAACAGGCTGGGTGCAATAGCTCACACCTGTAATCCTTGCACTCTGGGAGGCTGAGGCAAGTGGACTGCTTGAACTCAGGAGTTTGAGCCCAGGATGAGCAAGAGTGAGATCCCTTCTCTACTAAATACAGAAAAAAAACTAGCTAGGTGTCATGGTAGACACCTGTAATCCCAGCTATTTGGGAGGCTGAGGCAAGAGAATTGCTCAAGCCCAAGAGTCTGAGGTTACTGTGAGCTATGACGCCATGGCACTCTACCCAGGGCAACAGAGTGAGACTGTGTCTCAAGAAAATACATAAAAGATAAAAATAAAATGGTTTACTGGAGTATTAAATATATTTTGATTTACAATATTTTCTTTCCTTTTTTCTTCTTGTTGAGACAGAATCTCACTTTGTCACCCTTGTGCCATGGCATCAACTCACAACCTCAAATTCCTGGGCTCAAGCGATCCTCCTGCCTCAGTTTTTCATTTTTATGATACGGGGGTCTCACTCTTCCTCAGGCTGGTCTTGAGCTTGTCAGCTCAAGTGATCCACCCACCTCGCCCTCCCAGAGTGCTAGGATTATAGACATGAGCTACCACATCTGGCCAGGATTTACAACATTTTCAATTTATAATGGGTTAATTGGGAAGTAACCCCATCATAAGTTGAGGAGCATCTTATATGCAAATTCTTAGAATAAGAATAAATAGGGCATTTTTGCGTAATCTTCTCAATGATATTAAGATAGCAGAATACAACATCTTTATTCATATTTGAGTTTTATACTACAAAAAGGATCATTTCTATATAAATATTCAAGAACTTTACAAATTTTCCCAAAAGCCTTTCTTTAGTTTGTGAAGATATTTACGTAATTCTTTGACATCTCTTTCATGTAACCATTTCTGTCATTTTCTTTTCTCTCATTGATAACTACTCTAGCTCTATAAGATCTTTATTTGCCATGATTTTTAGGTAACTTGACCAGTTCTCTAAAATCACTTTCAGGGTTTTGTCAAATTCTACACCTTTGCAAGATAAGAAATTTCATGTTCCCAGTGAATAAGCAATGCATTAGCATTATCCTGTCTGAAATGTAAAAGGAGCAGAGTAGCATAGATGGTGGGAGGTAGAAATAGATCCTGAGATATATTTAAATGGAAACTAATATTGTAATCGTCTTATTATTTAAGTTAATACTCTTGTGATGATGCATGTAGGACTTCTCTCTGCAACCTCATACTTAGGACCCAGATTATTAAATAAACTAAAAATCCACATACAGATCCTTCATGAATGAGAAGTAAGCCTGTTTATTAAGGGTAAGTAGTTAAATACTGACTTCTCCCCTTACTGTCCCCAAATATGAAGTAATAGAAAATATCCTATACAACTATCAATGTTTCTATTTTATAAGATAAGCAAACCACAAAATTAAGAAATAAATTAGAAGATATTATCATGTATGTGCAAAATGACTACCTAGAATCCAACCAGAAAAAGTATGCTCACATCTCTGAACAATACAGTAAGATGGTCTAATGGAAATTAAAATGCACTCCAGCTCTATTATTTACTATATATAAGAACTTGAATAAGTCTCTCTATGAGTTACGGTTTTGTCAAACTTTAAAAATAGATACAATCTTTCACAGGATACTGTAAGGATTAAACAATTTTATGTATGAAAAAGCGCTTCACAAAAGGTTTCGCACATAGTAAGCACTCAAAAATGGAAGTTAGTATTATTAGTAAATAATGTACACTTCAGCTCATGCACTAAAGACCCTTTAAAGCCTCACTCAAAACTTCTAAACAAGCTTCAAAATCCGTTTCCTTAATAAATAGAGAAGAAAAAACATTCAAATTTGTAGGTATGAAGAGTACTATGATAGGCACACTGACAGCAAGAAGGCTGACAATGATAAAGAATACAAACTTTAACAACAGATTAAAGGTTATTCTGAGTGCGAGTAAACAACATGACAGTCTTTTTGAGATAAGAAAATTTTAAATTATAAAATATTAGCAACATAGAGAAAATTATGAGGAATATAACAAAACACCTGTGATACCCACCACCCAGTTTTATCAATTTTAACATTGTTATCTTTCAAATATTTTCTGAACATTACAAACACAGTTGAACTATATTGTATAGCCCTCCCAAAACCCTCCCCCACTCTCCCTCTCCAGAGGGAACCACTATCCAAAATTTGTTGTCATTCCCCTTGCAAGTTTTTAATACCATGAATTCATATGTATGTATCCACAATTTATATACAGTTTTGCACTCGATTTATTCTGTAAATACTTAATGAGCATCTACTATGTGCTAGGCATAGGACTAGGTGCTAGGGTAGAGCACAGGACAAATACGTGCCCTCATAAAGCTTATGCTTGTAAAGTTTTCAGAACTTTTTTTACATAAATGGTATCATACTGTAAAGCTCATTCGACAATTTACTTTTCTTCCTTGGCCTCCAAATTCTGAGATGTGTATCAGATGTTGATGCTTTCAGCTCATTTACTTTAACTGATGTATAGTATTCCATTGTATGAGCATACTAGAATTTATCTACTTTCCTCTGGATAGATATTTTTTTCCAATTTCTATTACTAACCACACTATAATGAACCCTATTTATACATCTCCTTATTCGCATATGCATTAATTTCTTAAAAATGTGTATTGATCTCTTTGAATCTGCCAGGTATAAAAATTATCAAATATTGTTAAACTGCTCTTGAAGAAAATTTTACAAATTTATACTCCATTAATGATATTGAAATTCCTATTTCTCAACATCTTTTAATACCTGGTATTTACTGTTATTTTTATTTATACTTCCAAGATAACAAACAAAGTTGAAAATCTTTCCATATTTATTGCTCAATGTAGTTTCCCTTATGTTATTTCTCTGCCTATTTTGCTAAAGGCTTATTGTCTTATATATTCTGGATACTAACCCTTTTTTGGTTATGTACACTGAAAATCTCTTCTCCCACCAGCCTATGACTTCTCTTCTCACATTATTATGATGTCTTTGGTTATAGTGAACTTTTAATTTTTATGCAGTTGAGTTTATAAATCCTTAATGATTTGTGTTTTTTGTGTCTTAAGAAATCTTTTTTTTTTTTTGTAGAGACAGAGTGAGGTGGCGTCACATTGCTCACAGCAACCTCCAACTCTTGGGCTTAGGCAATTCTCCTGCCCTAGCCTCCCAAGCAGCTGGGACTACAGGCATTCTCCACAACACCCAACTATTCCTTTGTTGCAGTTCGGCCAGGACTGGGTTTGAACCCACCACCCTTGGTATATGGGGCCAGCGCCCTACCCACTGAGTTATAGGTGCCGCCCAAGAAATCCTTTTCTAAAAAATCTTTTTTCTACCCATTTCTAGTTAACTTAAAAAACCTTTCTTTTTTCTTTGGCTGGGCTTGGGTTTGTAAAGCCCAGCCCACCTCCGGCATATGGGGCCGGCAGCCTACTCCTTTGAGCCACAGGCACCGCCCTAAAAAGCCTTTCTTAATAAAAAGTAAGCTGGACATGGTGGCATGTGTCTGCAGTCCCAGCTACTACAAAAGCTGAGGCAGGAGCATCACTACAAGCCCAGGAATTTTAGACTGGACTCTAGCTTGGGCAACACAGCAAGACCTTGTCCCAAGAACAGACAGACAAAAAAAACCTATTCCTACACTAAGAAGAACCTGAGGCAGAATGAGACTCCGTCTCTACCAAAAAAAAAAAAAAAAAAAAAAAAAAAGCCAGGTATTCGTTGTGGCAAGTGCCTGTAATCCCAGTTACTTTGGGAGCCTGGTAGATAGGCTTTGTTGCCCCTGGTGGATAGAGTGCCATGGTCTCATAGCTCACAGCATCTCAAACTCTTGGGCTCAAGGGATCATCTTGCCTCAGCCTCCCAAGTAGCTAGGACTACAGGTGCCTGCCACAAGGCCTGGCTATTTTGGAGACAGAGTTTTGCTCTTACTCATGCTGGTCTCGAACTCCTGAGCTCAAGGGATACATCCACCTTGGTCTCCCAGAGTACTAGGATTACAGGTGTGAGCCACAGAGCCCAGCCCTTAACTGGAGTTATTTTCATTTATTGTGTAAAGCAGTGATCTAATTTTATTTTATTCTTTTATATATAATCAAGTCTATTGTCTTCCCCACCAACTCATAATACCCTGAAGTCATATGTAACATTTTCATACATGTGTAAGTCTGTTTCTGGGATATTTCATTGTGACTTAATTTATCCCTGTCCTAAGACTACATCTGATATACGGACCCATAATTACTCTCACCACCTTAGTCTTCTTCAAAACTACCATTTGCTGCTATATATAAATTTTAGGGGCTGAGCACCGTCACTCATACTGTAATCCCAGCACTACAGGCCAAGTTGAGGCCTGAATTAGAGAACAGTCTGGGTAACACAGAAAGACCCCAACTCTACAAAAAATTTTAAAAAAATTGGCTGGATATGGTGACATAGGCCTACAGTCCTAGTTATTCGAGAGGCTAAGGTAGGAGGATCACTTGGGCTCAAAAACTTGAGGCTGGGCTCGGTGCCTGTGGCTCAACGGGCTAAGATGCCAGCCACGTACACCTGAGCTGGCAGGTTCGAATCCATTCTGGGCCCGCCAAACAACAATGATGGCCGCAACCAAAAAATAGCCGGGCGTTGTGACGGGCACCTGTAGTCCCAGCTACTTGGGAGGCAGAGGCAGGAGACTCGCTTGAGCCCCAGGAATTGGAGGTTGCTGTGAGCTGTGATGCCACGGCACTCTCTCCAGGGTGACAGCTTGAAGCTCTGTCTAAAAAAAAACCTTGAGGCTGTAGTAAGCGAGAGCCACTGCATGCCAACCTGGGTGACAGAGTAAGATCTTATCTCTGAAAATAAATAAATAAACTTTAAAATCAAGTTTTATGAAAAATGTTATTGATATTTTTACTAAACCTACACACTGAATATAGACTATCTCAGGGAAAATAAACTTCTTCATGATACTGAGTTTTCTCCTCCCAGATGATTTGTATTTGTTTAATTTTTTTTCCTCAGCCTGAGCAAAAGCAAGACCCCCATCTCTACTAAAAATAGAAAAACTGAGGCAAGAGGATTACTTGAGCCCAAGTTGGAGGTTGTTGTGAGATGTGACACTGTGGCACTCTACCCAGGGTAACAACTTGAGACTCTCTTTCAAAATTTAAAAAAAAAAAATTTTTTTTGTCCTGACCAGGCATGGTAGCTCACGCTTCTAATCTTAGCACTCTGGGAGGCCGAGATAGGTGGATTGCCTGAGCTCACAGGTTTGAGACCCGCCTTAGCCAGAGCGAGACCCCGTCTCCAAAAATGGCTGGGCGTTGTGGCAGGTGCCTGTAGTCCCAGCTACAAGGGAAGCTAAGGCAAGAGAATTACTTGAGCCCAAGAGTTTGAGGTTGCTGTGAGCTATGATGCCACAGTAGTCTATCAGGAGTAACAAAGTGAGACTTTGTCTCAAAAAAATAAATAAATAAAAATAAATAAAATTTTTTCCAAAATTTTTTTTTTTTTTTTTGTAGAGACAGAGTCTCACTTTGTCGCCCTTGGTAGAGTGCCGTGGTGTCACACAGCTCACAGCAACCTCTAACTCCTGGGCTTAGGCAATTCTCTTGCCTCAGCCTCCCAAGTAGCTGGGACTATAGGCGCCTGCCACAACGCCCGGCTATTTTTCTGTTTTGCAGTGTGGCTGAGGCCGGGTTTGAACCCGCCACCTTCGGTATATGGGGCCGGCGCCCCACTAAATGAGCCACAGGCTCTGTCTTTTTTTGAGACAGAGTCTCACTATGTTGCTCAGGCTGGCCATAAATTCCTGAGCTCAAGTGATCCTTCTGCCTCAGCCTCCTCAGTAGCTGCAGATACATATAACAGCACTTCCAACCTGGATCCAATTTGAAATTGTTGGCTGGAACTTTTGAACCACATGCTAGTATGAATTTGGGTCCCACACATGCATAAACACTGGATTATGGTTAAATATTCAGAGATTTTCTGACACCCTTCTGCCATAGTCTATATGAAAAGTGTGCTTAATCTTCAGATCACCTTTATAATGAAAGCAAACACGTTGGGATCTTAGCCTTATACAGAGACATTTTCTACTAGACTTTTTTTTTTTTTTATAGAGACAGAGTCTCACTTTATCTTTATCACTTTATCACAGAGTGCCGTGGCCTCACAGCTCACAGCAACCTCAACTCTGGGGCTTAGGCGATTCTCTTGCCTCAGACTCCCGAGTAGCTGGGGTAACTAGACTCTTCACCTTAAAGTTGACCTAAATTAACTTGCCTGTTCCTTATACTCCTCATAGTAGTCAAAAGAGAACCTCAGACTGTGCGTGGTGACTCATTTCTATAATCCTAGCACTCTGGGAAGCCAAGGCAGGCAGATTGCTTAAGCTCAGAAATTTGAGACCAGCCTGTGGTGAGAATCTGTCTCTACTAAAAGTGAAAAAAATTGAGGCCAGAGGATCACTTGAGTTCAAGAGTTTGAGGTTACCGTGAGCTATGACACCAAGCACTCTAACAAGGGTGACAAAGTGAGACACTGTCTCAAAAAAAAATAAATAAAAAAGAGAAGCTCAAGGTCATCAGCACTAGGCACATGCCTCCAGGATAAAGCCAGCTGAATACTTGTTTGTTTCTTTGCATTCCTGCTTTCATTTCATTTCTGGCCCAAGAATTCCTTTCCTTATCAGTTCAACTATACATTAAAAAATATACACATTACATTTTATCCAGCATTTGTTTTTAATTAGAAATACTGTTCAGGATATTTTGAAATCTTCTATAGCCTAATTTTTATTGACATGTGCTTTAAAGTGGGCCTTAAAATATCATGTTACACCTTCCCACTAAACAAAACTTTCCCATTCACACAACTTATTCATTGTTACTATCTAGAGCCACACTGTCCAATTTGGTAGCGATTAGGTATATGTGGCTTTTGAGTCCTAGAAATGTAGCTAGTTGGGGTGGCACCTGTGGCTCAGTAAGTAGGGTGCTGGCCCCATACACCAAGGGTGGCAGATTTAAACCTGGTCCCAGCCAAATTGTAAAAAAAATAGCCAGGCATTGTGGTGGGCACCTGTAGTCCCAGCTACTCCAGAGGATGAGGCAAGAGAATCACCTAAGCCCAAGAGCTGGAGGTTGCTGTGGCACTCTACCGAGGGCGACAAATCAGACTCTATCTCTAAAAAAAAAAAAAAAAGAAATGTAGCCAGTCTGAATTGAGATGTGTTTTAAGTATAAAATACACATTATATTTTGAAGACTTAGCATGAAAAAAAAGTAAAATATCTTAATAACTTTTATATTGATTACATGCTGAAATGACAATATATATTTTAGATATGCCGGGTTAAATAAAACAAAACATTTTTTAATTAATTTTAAGCTGGGAGCACTGGCTAGCACCTATAATGCCAGCTACTCAAGAGGCTAAGAAAGAAGGATCATTTGAGCCCTGAACATTGGGGAGGCTACAGTGAGCTGTGACTGTGCCACTGCACTTCAGCCTGGACAATAATGAAACATCATCTGTAAATAATGTAATTAAAAAAATTAACCTTGACTCTTTCTTTTTTCTTTTTTAATGTGGCTACTATAAAATTTAAAAGTACATATGTGGCTAGCATTATACTACTGTTGGATAGTGGCAATCTAGAATTTAGTTTTAATTTTGTGTTAAACGTATTCCCCCAAAACTCCTAAATTATTTTCTTTTGTTATTAATAATATTTAACATGTCTCCTAATTAAAATTCTTCAGTCTGGATTAATAATTTATATATAACATGGAAATAAACATTATTTTTCCTTAATATTAAAGATAAAACCTTTTGATAGTTTAATTACCATATCTCATGACTTCTAACTTTGATGGCTTTTAAGATTCTTTCTTAAAAATAAATAGATTAGGCTCAGCACCTGTGGCTCAGCGGGCTAAGGTGCCAGCCACGTACACCTGAGCTGGCAGGTTCGAATCCAGCCTGGGCCCACCAATCAACAATGACGGCTGCAACCCAAAATGGCCAGGCATTGTGGTGGGCGCCTATAGTCCCAGCTACTTGGGAGGTGGAGGCAGGAGACTTGCTTGAGCCCAGGAGTTGGAGGTTGCTGTGAGCTGTGAAGCCACAGTACTCTATCCAGGGTGATAGCTTGAGGCTCTGTCTCAATAAATAAATAAATAAATAAATAAATAAGTTAAAAGATTCTCTCTTGATTTTTGATCTTCTAGAGTTTCACCACCACCTGTCTATATGTGGATTTATCTTTAAGGTTCACTTTTGATGGAGGTCTCAGGCCACTTCTTTAATCCTAAAAATTCTCAACCATTGTATCTTCAAAAATTAGTTCTCCATAAATCTCTGCGTTTTATTTTTCTGTAATCCTTTACATACACTCTAAATTAATCCTGTCTTTTAACTATTGTTTCACTTTTTTGTCTTCTACATAAATTTTTTAGTAGTACTAGAGGCCAAAAATATGTATACACAGTTTAAGCTATCTTATTGAAGTAAAATCATTCCCCAAAAGTGTATGAATTCCAGGTAAAATAGATGTGCATAGTATGGCTAAGGTATACTTGATAAATAATGAATAATGAATAATAAATTCAACTTTAAAAAGCAACACATAGATAGGGCAGCACCCCAGCTCAGTAGGAAGGGTACTAGGCTGGGGGGTTTGAACCCGGCCGAGGCCTGCTAAACAACAACTGCAACAACAAAAGAAAAATAGCCAGGCACTGTGGTGGGCACCTGTAGTCCCAGCTACTTGGGAGACTGAGGACAGAGAATTGCTTAAGCCCAAGAGTTTGAGGTTGCTGTGAGCTGTGATCCCACAGCACTCTACTGAGGGTAACATAGTGAGACTCTGTCTCAAAAAAAGAAAAAAAAAATTTAAGAAAAAGCAATACATAGATAACATCGCTTTGAATGTATGTATGTATATATATATATGTATTTTTTTTTGGCACCCCCTTGATTCCCAACTCACTAATTCACTTATCAATGGTATAAAGGATTTATCCCATCTATTGAGTTGTTAATATGCCAACTACATTTTTTTTTGAGACAGAGTCTCACTATGTCACCCTCAATAGAGTAGCTCACAGCAACCTCAAACTCTTGGGCTTAAGGGATTCTCTTGCTTCAGCTTGCCAAGTAGCTGGGGATACAGGTGCCTGCCACAACGCCCAGCCTGGCCTCAAACCCGCCAGCTCCAGTATATGTGGCTAGTGGCCTAATAGCTGAGCAAAGGGCACTGAGCCCCAACTACATTTTTAATTTCTGAGAATTCCAGTTCGTTCTTTAGGACATCACCTTGTTCTTGTTTAATCCCCTTTGTTTCAGTTTTGAACTCTTTAATTGGAAAGTATCCTTTATTTCTTTGAGCACTCTAAAAAAGGCTTAAAAGTTTCTACCAGTCAATGGAATACCATACAGCCATTAAAAATAAGATCATCCTATAGATACGAATATGGAATGATCTCTAAATGTGTTATTAAGTGGAAAAAGTAAGGTAAATAATAGAATGCGTAGAATGCTACCATTTATATAAAAGTGTATGTATGTGTGAGTGTGTATATAAATGTTTGTACATGCATAAATTGGTAATAAATGTTTGTACATGCATAAATTGGTAATAGTGGTTGCCTCTGGGGAGAGAAACTGGGAGGCTAGGCGACAGAGGTGGATAGAGACTTACTTTTCACTGTTTACCCTTTTGTAACTTTGAATTTTGTACCACGTGCATGTATTACCTAGTCAAAAAAAAATAAATAAAATAATTTATTTTTTTAAATAAAATCTTTGTTGGACTACTCCATAAAATTAATTTCATCCAGGGCAGCGCCTGTGGCTCAGTGAGTGGCAGAGCCACATATGCCAGAGGTGGCAGGTTCAAACCCAGCCCTGGCCAAAAACTGCCCCCCCCCCAAAAAAAATTAATTTCATCCAGAGAAAATGCCTGTGGTTGATTGTCATGATATTAATATTAGACATTTTCATAAAGTTTACAATTTGGTTATAGACTCATTTTGACTAGGAAGTTTGTTTTGTTTTGTTTTGTTTTTTGAGACAGAGCTTCAAGTTGTCACCCTAGATAGAGTACCGTGGCATCACAGCTCACAGCAACCTCTAATTCCTGGGGCTCAAGCGAGTCTCTTGCCTCCGCCTCCCAAGTAGCTGGGACTACAGGCATCCACCAAAATGCCCAGCCATTTTTTGGTTGCAGCCGTCATTGTTGTTTGGTGGCCCGGGCTGGATTCGAACCCATTAGCTCAGGTGTATGTGGCTGGCGCGTTAGCCTGTTGAGCCACAGGTGCCGAGCCGAGTAGAAAGTTTTTAAATGTTTTTCTCATCCCCTTTCTACTTTATGGTTTTTGAGTTGCCCCCACTTGGCCGTCTGGGCCTCTGGTCCATAACAAGCCCTTATAAGGACATTTCAAGCCTTCAGTTTCATGACGATATTGGAAATATCATACATACATATTCAGTCACTGACTCAGCAAGTGGTTTCATTCATTGCCTATTGGTGAGGTTGCGTCTTTATCAGCAAAACCTATGACAGACCCAAATAGTGAATAGAGGTTTTTTTTCAGCCTTGTACAAATGAGACAGAGATTTCAATCAAACCCCTGGCTTCATGTAGTGATTCTGGCTATAGTTCCTGCCTCACATGAAGCACTTCAGATTTTTTAATCCTTTTACATGACAGGAGCAAAACTACTAGATATTGGTGTTAGACTGAAAACCAGTGGGCCTATGGTTTCAGACTTGTTCACAGCTTTCTGCCTGTATTCCATCTAGAATTTGGTTATATTTTTTGTGCTATGTAATTTAATCTATTGTTCTGATAAGAGCATGCAGGTTACATCAAAACACAGTATGTTACTTTGATCAGAAGTAATTTTCATATTTCTTTTTTTAGAACATTAAAAGTAGTAATTATAAAAGTGTAAAAATCCCATTGCATATAGTTTAGAAAATAAAAAATTGCTCATAATTCATCCATTCTAACAACTGTTAGCATTTTAAATATTTCCTTTCGCCGGGCACAGTGGCTCATGCCTATAATCCTAGCACTCTGGGAGGCCAATGTGGTGGATTGCTTGAGCTCAGGACTTTGAGACCAGCCTGAACAAGAGTGGGAACCCACCTCTAAAAATAGCCAGGCATTGTGGTGTGCCTTAGTCCCAGCTACCAAGAAAGCTAAAGAAAAAGGATCTTGAGCGTAAGAGTTTGAAGTTACCATGAGCTATGACACCACAGCAATCTACCAAGGGTGTCAAAGTGAGACTTTGTCTCAAAAATATTTCCTTTTAATTTTTTCCTTCTATATCATTTCAAATTTGCATAATTTTTATCACTATTTTAACCTATATTATCTCAAGCCCTTGCCTATGCTGCTATGTTAGTCTCTATAACCGTCATTTTAATTACTACATATTAATGGTAAATTACTTCCCATATTATTGAGAATTATGGCGTTTACAACACTGCTACAAAATAGTCTCTGTGCATGTGCTTTTTCCTCTTGGTAGTCGGGAGTTGGGGAGTGGTAGAGCAGTTGTGAGGGATGCTAAGCAATGAGGCTGCCATAATTCTACACAGATCATTAGCACATAGGCCTTACAGGACTAGCATAATGATGACCCTGACATATGAAAAGAAAAAGTAAACTGTATAGAAGTATTTCAGAAAGACTCCAATCTAAAATGGCTAACAGTTAAGTTTTCTAATCAAAGGAATAAGTTTTATAAGGAATTAGATTCGTATTTCACAAATGCAGCTCATTTAGCACACCTGGACAAGACATTACACATTTTCACTAACTTCCAAAACAGAATATTTTGGGCCACACTACTAAAGTTCACTTTTTCACTATAATACTAACCTGATATTATTTACACAGTCTTCATGAGCTTCAGAAAGTGTTTTTATGTGCTTTGAAGATATTGGGTCAAAAAGCAGAACTTCAGTTTGTTCACAAGCAACTGTCAGCACTGACCTGAAAGCAAATGACACATTTCTTCTGTTTAGTTTTCTAGCATTCTCTGGTTATTGATATTTGCTTATTTATAACAATTATATAAGCTTTAAATAATTTTTTTGCTCATATGAGTAGCAAATATTTAAAAGATTTATACTATCCAAGGTTGAAAAGAATAGTAGGAAATGGTACTCTCTCTTATATGTTATGGTGTAGGGTAAAAGAGTACAGTTTATGTTTCAAGAGCACCTCTAAAGTATCTATCAAATATCTACATGGGCATATCTTTTGATTCAGCAATTTTGGGGGGGAATTTAATCTAGACAAATAATCATTTATAAACACAAAGAAACAAATATAAAGATACACTTCATTGTAAAAAGGAGAAAATAGAAGTAACAAATGACCATGAAAGAAGGAATGACTAACTCTTGATACATAATAATTTGAAATACTGTGCAAAAGTTAAAAAGGGGAGGTTCATATGGATATAAAAGAACTCCAAGAGATCTTTTTTTAAAAATGTATTGTTGGAGAGTCATTGAGGAAAAAGATATATATATATATATATGTATAAATATATATATATATATATATATATATATTTTTTTTTTTTTTTGCAATTTTTGGCTGGGGCTGGGCTTGAACCCACCACCTCCGGCATATGGGGTCAGCGCCCTACCCCTTTGAGCCACAGGCGCTGCCCAGGAAAAAGATATTTTTAAATGAGATAAGTTGGGTGATGGGTACATTAAAAGCCTAGACTTCACCACTACACAGTATATCCATGTAAAAAAACTGTACTTGTGGCCCCCAAATCTATAAAAGGGAAAAAAAAGTGAGAAAAGTTGGTTACCAAAAAGCACGCATAGATTAGACACACTGAGGAGAAAATAATATACCACTAAATAACAAATTTCTTCATCAGTATCTATCAAATGCACTTACTGGAAAAGGTTTGATCTATGTGTTATCAGACCAGTTAGATATAATTAAATTTATCAATCTCCCCTTTTAGTTTTTTACCTTTCCTTCTTGTTTCAGGCCTTCCCTATTTCAAAACTATATTTTCATAAAACCTGTACAAATCTCATTTTGATTTATGAAAATCTATCTTTTTAAATTATGTATTAGGTGTCTGTGGGTAGTAGTCTTTCCGATTCAAATCTAGCAAATGAAATTCTGAATCTTGGCAGGGTGAGGTGGCTCTCACCTCTGGGAGGCAGAGGCAGACAGATTGCTTGAGTTCAGGAGATTAAGACTAGTCTGAGCAAGAGCAAAATCCCATCTCTAGGGAAAACAGAAAAAAACTAGCTGGGTGTCACAGTGTGCGCCTGCAGTCCTAGCTACTCCAGAGGCTGATGCAAGAGAATTGCTTGAGCCTAGGAGTTTGAGGTTGCTGGGAGTTATGACGCCACGGCACTCTACCCAAGGTGACTGAGACTGTGTCTTCAAAAGAAAAAGAAGAAATCCTGAGTCTTTGAAACCTCAAGACTTCCTAATTTACAAATCCAATAATAAACAAAATTTTAAGCATGTAAAATGAAAGTGCATTAAAATAGATGTTTAGATAGCTCAACTTTTCTATTTACAACAAACTTTTTTTAAAGAGGGAAAAATAAAAACATCTATTAACTTGAATTCTTTTCCACATTTAGTAATCATGAAATTCTCCTTTAAAATGTATCTGCATAAACCCTTTGTTGAGATACATGGACTTCCAAGTTAAAAAATATCTTTAGAATTTTTATGTTAGTTGGTCATCATGAATAAAAATAGTAAAATTAATGCCCGTAATTTTGAAGATATATAAATAGCTATTTCTTTTTGAGTCAAGCAAACCCTGAAATGCACTTTTCTCCTTTTGTGCATATGTAAATGAATCAATAATTGTGGGAGATTCCTTTTTATTTTTTTGGAGACAAGAGTCTCATTTCCTCGCCCTCAGTAGAATGTCGTAGCTTCAAAGCTCACAGCAACCTCAAAACTCTTGGGCTCAAACAATTCTCTTGCCTGAGACTCCCAAGTAGCTGGGACTACAAGTGCCTCCTACAATGCCCGGCTATTTTTAGAAATGAGGTCTTGCTCTGGCTCAGGAAGATCTCAAACCGCTGAGCTCAGGCAATCCACCTGCCTTGGCCTCCCAGAGTGCTAGTTACAGGTGTGAGCCACAGTGCCTGGCCTTATGGGAGATTATTAATCTTAAACATTGTAAATAAGACATCTATAAAACTGGCAGCTATTGTTTTGTTTTAATACAATTATGTGTTTCTAAATGGTATGACATATTATTAACGTATTTTTCATGTATATGATTTGTCCCAATATCAAAGTCTATCCTTTCCTCATTGGTTTATAATGCTATCTTTTTTTTTTTTTTTTGCAGTTTCTGGCCGGGGCTGGGTTTGAACCCGCCACCTCCTGCATATGGGGCTGGCACCCTACTCCTTTGAGCCACAGGCGCCACCCCTGTAATGCTATCTTTATCATATGTAAGTTTTGTTTATGGATTCCACTGCGTTCTACGCAATACCACATTATCTAAATTTCTAAAATGACTTCATGGTATATGTGTTATGTGGCAAAGTCAGTCTCCCTTACTTGCTTTTTTTGTTTTTTTTTTCTTAGAGACAAGAGTCTCATATGCCCTCGGTAGAGTGCTGTAGCGTCACAGCTCACAGCAACCTCCAGCTCCTGGACCTAGGCGATTCTCTTGCTTCAGCCTCCCAAGAAGCTAGGTCTACAGGCACCCGCCACACACCCGGATATTTTTATGTTGTGGTTGGGCCGGACCGGGTTTGAACCCTCCACCCTCCGTATATGGGGCCAGTGCCTTACTCACTAAGCCACAGGTGCTGCCCTCCCTTACTTGCTTTAAAAACACTTTTTCTAGGCTAATACCATGTTTTCTCTTCAAATAAATTCTATAAATAGCATGTCAAGTCCTGTTGAAAAATGTTGAGATTTTTATTGGAATGCAGTGATTTCTTGGTTAGAATTTATATCATATGCTAATAAATCACCTCATATAGTGATGTAAACACTTTCCCACATTCAAGATTTTCTTAGCAAAAGCATCTTAGCAATTCTGGAATTTTTGATCAAACTTATACAATAACTTATCAATTTAGTACACATTCACACAAAATTTTGTGGCACTTTTTTTTTGTGTGTGTGTAGAGACAGAGTCTCACTTTCTAGCCCTCGGTAGAGTGCCGCGGCATCACACAGCTCACAGCAACCTCCAACTCCTGGGCTTAGGCAATTCTCTTGCCTCAGCCTCCCAAGTAGCTGGGACTACAGGCCCCCGCCACAACGCCTGGCTATCTGTGGCAGATTTTAATTGAAATTGTATTAAATTTACAGAAAAGTGTGGATAGAATCAACATCTTTACAATATGGAGCCTTCAAATCCATGAGCACGCCATAATAGTTCCATTTATTTAAATCTGTAATTCTCTCAATGAGTCATGCCAATTTTTTGTTAGACTTACTCTCGGGTACTTGATATATTTTGGGTGTTCTTCTAAAAGTTCTTTTTAAAATTTTGCTTTGGCTTGGCGCCTGTGGCTCAACGGGCTAAGGCACCAGCCACGTACACCTGAGCTGGTGGGTTCGAATCCAGCCCCAGGACCTGCCAAACAACAATGACGGCTGCAACCAAAAAATGGCCGGGCGTTGTGGTGGGCGCCTGTAGTCCCAGCTACTTGGGAGGCAGAGGCAAGAGACTCGCTTGAACCCAGGAATTGGAGGTTGCTATGAGCTGTGATGCCATGGCATTCTATCCAGGGTAACAGCTTGAGGCTCTGTCTCAAAAAATAAATAAATAAATAAAATTTTGCTTTGTTCTATAACCTTAGCACTTTGCGAGGCCGAGATGAGTGAATTGCTTGAGCTAAGGAGTTTGAGACCACCCAGAGCAAGAGTAAGACCCCATCTATAAAAACAGCTGGGGCTCGGAGCCTGTGGCTCAAGCGGCTAAGGTGCCAGCCACATACACCTGAGCTGGCGTGTTGAAATCCAGCCTGGGCCTGCCAAACAACAATGATGGCTGCAACCAAAAATAGCCAGGTATTGTGGTGGGCACCTATAGTCCCAGCTGTTTGTGAAGCGGAGGCAGGAGAATTTTTTTTTTTTTTTTTTTGGAGACCAAGCCTCAAGCTGTCACCCTGGATAGAATGCTGTGACATCACAGCTCACAGCAACCCTCAATTCCTGGGCTCAAGTGAGTCTCCTGCCTCTGCCTCCCAAGTAGCTGGGACTACAGGCGCCCGTCACAACGCCCGGCCGTTTTTTGGTTGCAGCCATCATTGTTGTTTGGCAGGCCCGGACTGGATTCCAACCGGCCTGCTCAGGTGTACGTGGCTGGCGCCTTAGCCTGTTGAGCCACAGGCGCCGAGCTGAGGCAGGAGAATTGCTTGAGCTCAGGAGCTGGAGATTGCTGTGAGCTGGGATGCCACAGCACTTTATCCAGGGTGACAGCTTGAGATTCTGTCTCAAAAAAACAAACAACAAAAACAACAACAACAACAACAAAAAACAGCCAGGCGTTGTGGCGGGAGCCTATATTCCCAGCTACTTGGGAAGCTAAGACCAAAGAATCTCTTGAGCCCAGGAGTTTGAGGTTGCTGTGAGCTATGATGCCAGGGCACTCTACTAAGAGCAACATAGTAAGAATCTGTCTCAAAAAAAAAAAAAAGATCAAAAATTTGTTCTTGTGGCTTGGCGCCTGTACACAGTGGTTATGGCACCAGACGTATACACAGAGGGTGGCGGGTTTGGAACCCAGGCTAGCTAAGCAACAATGACAACTGCGACAGAAAAATACCCAGGGGTTGTGGCGGGCACCTGTAGTCCCAGCTACTTGGGAGGCTGAGGCAAGAAAATCTCTGGAGCTCAAGGGTTGGAAGTTGCTGTGAGCTGTGATACCACAGCACTCTGCAACATAGTGAGACTCTTGTCTCAAAAAAAAATTTTTTTTGCTAGTATACAGAAATGTGATTGTCAAATATTAATTATTCATCAATCTTAATTTAATATCTTATAGATTTCAGATTTTCCTTGTTGACAATAATATCATCTACAAACAACTGCTTTGTTCTTGACTTTTCATACAGAATGTCGTTCTATTGCCTAGGCTAGAGTGCACTGACATCTGCCTACCTCACAGCAACCTCAAATTCATGGGCTCAAGTGATCCTCCTGTCTCGGCCTCCTGAGTAGCTGGAAATAAAGGCCACCTCAGCTGCCATGATGCCCAGCTAATATTTCTATTTTTCATAGAGACAAGGTCTCACTATTGCTCAGATTCTTCTCAAACTCCTCAGCTCAAACGATTCTCCCAGAGTGCTAGGATTACACACATGAGCAACTGTGCCCAGCCACTTTGTTCTTTTAAAAACCTTTTTCTTTCTCTGCTTCTTTGCTGCACTGGCTAGGACTTTCAGAATAATGTTAATTAGAAACATAAACAGCAGGCATTCTTGTCTTATTCCTAATATCCAGGAATATAGTCAACCTTTCAGCATTAAGTAAAATGTTTGCTGTAGATTTTTTGGGTAAATTCCTGTTCTTGGATTAAGGAAACTTCTCTTCTATTTCAATTTTGTTAAATTCTTTTCTTTCCCCATGAATACATGTCAAATTGTGTAAATCATTTTTCACCATTTTTATTGAGATATTCCTATATTTTTTCTTTAATACATTATTGTATGATTTACATTATTTTCTAAATTCAAATCAATCTTTTATTTCTATAACATTGCTATATTCAGTTGGCTAATATTTTGTTTAGGTTTATCCTATCTATGTTCTTAAGGTAATTTTGCTTTCTTGTGCTATTCTTATCAGGTTTTGTAGAAAGCTTATGCTAACATCATAAAATGAGTTGAAGGCTTGTTATTTAATGCACTAAAATAGTTTGTATAAATTAGAATCATTTATTTCTATTAAGTTTTGTTTGCTTGTTCGTTTGTTTGTTTTAGAGACAGAATCTCACTTTGTCACCCTCAGTAGAGTACTGTGGCATCACAACTCATAGCAACCTCCAGCTCGTGGGTGTAGGCGATTCTCTTGCCTCAGCCTTCGAGTAGCTGGGACTACAGGTGCCCACCACAACACCTGGCTATTTTTTTGTTGCAGTTTGGCAGCGGCCGGTTTGAACCCGCCACCCTCAGTATATGGGGCCCGGTGCCCTACTCACTGAGCCATAGGCACTGCCCTATTTCTCATAAGTTTGATAGTACTTGTCTATAAAATCATCTAGACCTAACTACTGATGCAATTTTAACGAATGGCACTAAGCTTTCTAATCTTTTAGTATCATCTGTTTTGGTAACTTCTACTTTTCTAGGAATTGGCCTGCATTAACAGAAGTTGAAAATTTCATTGGCATTAAACCATTCACGATATCTTCTATTTCTAAAGTTTTTTATTTTTTTTTCTGAGACGGAGTTTCACTATGTCACCTTCGGTAGAGTTCCTTGGTGTCCCAGCTCACAGCAACCTCAAACTCTTGGGTTCAAGAGATTCTCTTGCCTCCGCCTCCCAAGTAGCTGGGACTAGAGGCACCCGTCACAACGCCCAGCTATTTTTTGTTACAGTTGTCATTGTTGTTTAGCTGACCTGGTCTGGGTTCGAACCTGCCAACTTCAGTGTACATAGCTGACACCATAATCACTGCACTACAGGTGCCAAGTCATGTATTTTTTTTTTTTTTTGAGACAGTCTCAGTTTAAGTGGGAAGAATGCCATAGTGTCATCGCTCCCAGCAACCTCAAACTCCTGGGCTCAAGTTATCTTCTTGGTCAGCTTCCCAAGTAGCTGAGACTACAGGCACCTGCCACAACACCAGAATAGTTTTTCTATTTTTAGTAGAGACAAGATCTTGCTGTTGCTCAGGCTGGTCTTGAACTCTTAAACTCAAGCAATCCACCTGCCTCTGCCTTCCAAAGTGCTAGGATTACAGGCGTGACCCACCACACCTGGGCACTATTTTTAAACTTTTATGACTGGGCCAGGCAAGGTAGCTTACGCCTGTAACCCTAGCACTCTGGAAGGCCAAGACGAGTAGATTACTTGAGCTCATGAGTTTGAGACCAGCCTGAGCAAAAGTGAGACCCCATCTCTACTAAAAATAGAAAAACCGAGGCAAGAAGATTGCTTGAGCCCAAGAGTTTGAGGCTGCTGTGAGCTATGATGCCACAGCACTCAATCCAGGATGACAGCTTGAGTCTCAGTCTCAAAAAAAAAAAAAAAAAAAAAAAGAAAACCAACAACTTTTATGACTGAAGTATGAAATAATCAAGAAAACTGCAGACATCCTATGAATGTATCCTGGTGAATTATTCCAAAGGAACAAACTCATATAACCATCACCTGGGTCAAACAGAATATTATCAACATTTGAAAAGCTTCCTTTCCACCTCCTCTTGTCGCTAATGCCTCTAATACCACTATACTGATTTCTTTTTTTTGAGACAAAGCCTCAACCTGTCACCCTGGATAGAGTGCTGTGCCATCACAGCTCACAGCAATCTCCAATTCCTGGGCTCAAGTGAGTCTCCTGTCTCTGCCTCCCAAGTAGCTGGGACTACAGGCATCCGCCACAATGCCCGGCCATTTTTTGGTTGCCGCCGTCATTGTTGTTTGGCGGGCCGGGCTGGATTCGAACCCGCCAGCTCAGGTGTACGTGGCTGGCGCCTTAGCCTGTTGAGCCACAGGCGCCAAGCCAATTTATTTTACTTTTTTTGTTTAGCAAGCCTGGGCCACAGCCCCCGGGCATGTGACTGGCACTCTAACCACCGAGCAATGGGTGCCCAGCCAAGGGCATTTCCCTTTGAAATAGAAAATTTCAAATTTTTTGTAGAAAATTTCTAGTTATCTATTTCTTCTGTTTTCCTCAAAGAACATACTATGTACAATCTTTTCTTGAAAGTTATCTAAACTTGCTTTTTATGTTGTTTGATATTAATATAGAACACTAACTGTCATTTAATTAACGCTAACAATGATATGCCTTGACATTCTTTTACTTTAAAACTTTCTGTCTCGGCTCGGCGCCTGTGGCTTAACGGGCTAAAGCACCAGCCACATACACCTAAGCTGGAGGGTTTGAATCCAGCCTGGCCCTCCAAAAAAAAAAAATGGTGGCTGCAACCAAAAAAATGGCCGGGCGTTGTGGCGGGTGCCTGTAGTCCCAGCTACTTGGGAGGCAGAGGCAGGAGACTCGCTTGAGCCCAGGAATTGGAGGTTGCTGTGAGCTGTGATGCCACAGCCCTCTATCCAGGGTGACAGCTTG
>CAUYON010088233.1:0-21066 GCA_963573935.1 Arctocebus calabarensis
CTTCTTCTTGAGATTATGAAAGAGAATTTTCCAGATATACCAAGAGACTCTGAAATTCAGATAGCAGATAGTTTCAGAACCCCAGCACGACTTAACCCGAATAAGACATCCCCTAGACATATTATAGTGAATTTTACTAAAGTTAACATGAAGGAGAAGATTTTAAAAGCAGCCAGACGCAAGAAAGCCATTACATACAAGGGGAAGAATATTAGAATTACTGCATATCTCTCTGCCCAAACATTCCAAGTGAGAAAGGAGTGGACCTCCACCATTAATCTCCTAAAACAAAATAACGTTCAACCCAGGATCCTCTATCCAGCCAAACTAGACTTGTTTTTAATGTCAATTTTATTCTTGATTCAACTTTTTGAACAAAAGTCATATTGTATTATTCTTGCATCCCAGTGTCTGGGAAATAGTAGATCATCAAGAAGCTTTGCAACAATTGCAGAGAAGAGAACTGTTGGTGCTGTCACACCGGCTTCAGGCAATTCTGATTCCGATCGAGACATCTCAGCTGCACCAGCATTGAGTCATGGCCATCTTTCCTACATTTCTATTTCTGTACACATGCCTAGAAACATACTTAGGAATATGAACTCTATTTGAAGTATTCAACAACTGCTAGGGAGTGAGTGCTGATCAGTCACACCAGGGGCCATCCCTGTGCTAGCTAGAGAGAGTTCCTAAAGGCTCTTGCAGTGCTAAATAGTGCATTGTAGATGCAGGGTAGGAAATTGGACCCAAGAGGGAGTCCTGGGGGAGGTGAGTGACTACTGTGAAACTGGGGGTGGGGAGGGATACTAGAAGGCACAGAGTGATCGACTATTTACCTACTGAAAAGGAAATATTTCAAAATCTTAACTATCATGTTCGGCTGTGCTAGAAAATACTGACTGAATATCAGCTCTGCTTAGCAACATGTATTAATAAAGTTATTGGCCAAATGTCAACAAGTTCTACAAAATGGAACCCTGCCCATTCCTTTTGACGACCACAGTGTTTAACAATGTCTGCTAACATCCCTGTTTTTGAAAAATGCAGACTGGAAAATGAATGGGGAAGTTTAGTATCTGCAGAAATGTGAATGGTGTAAGTCAGTATTTTACAGAAGCCTGATTTATAGGAGGAGCATGGGAAATTATGTGTGAGATCTAAAATTGCGTTCTCTTGGGATCTTTTCTACTTTTCATAAGAAAGACAGGTCAGGTCAGAATTTTATTATTTTTGGCTAAAGGCCAAAGGAAGGCTTACAATGTGATCTTAACATGCTATAAAGAAATCAAATCAGAGCAAAGTTAGAGGGAGAGTCTGAGCATAAAAGTTGGTAATAACAGTTGAGAGTTAATTTCATAAAAAGCGACAACAGCCTGGTACTTTATTGTGCTGTTTAAGATTCTGGTGTCTTAACTTTTCACTAGCTGCTATAAATATCAGACATGCAGAGGCTACAAACTCTATCAGAGTTAGACCATAAAGAATTTCTTATTTCCCAAATTTTTAAAATCAGAACTGCATCCAAGATGTTTCTTACATCATCATAGGTGTCTGCAGCAGAATCTATAGCTACATGAAAGTGGTCTTAACTTAGGGATCCCATGCCGACTTACTGGTTTACAATAGTCCTGGGTGCTTGACTTTAATTACATAACTTGTCATAATGGCATTTTGCAGTGAGAGAAAGTTAAAATGAACCTAGTAGAAGTATTTACTTCATATTACTTTAAAATTTTTAAGACCTAGGAATGTGAGGATTAAATTTTTACAAAATATTTTAAATAATATTTATTTCATATTGAAAATGAGGTAACATACAAATCCCTCAATCTCTCACAGTAGAGAATTAAAATATATAAATCACATGGGTCATAATATGATAGATATAATGAAATATATTTATAAAATATGCAAGCTATTTTTAGGGTATAGATTTTTTTTAACCAATCTGGTAAAAGCAGATAAGCAAATAAACTAAAATTCTATAAAATGGGAATAAAATAAGTTTTATAAAACTGAGCATTCTAAGTGCATCAACAACACCTATAATCTAGTTTTTAAGGGCATTTTTTAAACATACTGACAATGCTTTGTATGCCCTCTTCCTCAAAATAAAGACAAATCATGAGCTTTTAGCTTATTTCCTAAAGGGATATGTGGTCTTTTAATATAATATTACATTTCATTATTTATTCTTGAATTTTCTCAGTTACTTAACTAATTCCTAAACAAGTAAGTTTTAACCCCATTTTTCCTTTGTATCAGGAAAAACAATCGTTACTTTCTACTCAGCTTCCTGACATAGTCTTATGATATTTCAAATCATATTCCAGATATAAGTTCTTTGTAATTACGAATCTTTTTAAACATAGATCCAAAAATGAATGTAGTGCATATTAATTTCCCTGACTTACTGCTTCAGCATGGGAGGAAATTCCCTATTTCATCTGCAATAATGACAGGACAATGAATTTGTAAATTATGGCAGAAAATGGGTAGTGATACGGAAGTGGAACCTCTCTAGCAATGAACTGAATTTTTTCCACATCCACAAGGCACCATGTGGATTTGAGAGTAAGTGGGAGGAAATCCTTCTCCCCGTAGTGTTTTATTCCTGATCTAATACACTGGGGCTAGGAATTCACTGCTTGGAACTGAGGAGGGAAATCGATACTCCATACGATGCCCTGTCTCATTACCCATTTCATATTTAGGGAATAAAGTCTCACACAAACAAGATCTCATTTTTGATTCTATATGCCTATAAATATTTCTCTTTCATGCATTCTAGACTTATGAAGCCCACATTTCTTAGCTTAGTTTTGAATTCTATTTTGTTTTCTCTTAATCTTTCTAAATTTGTCATTGATAGATTTTTGCGAGTCACCTCCTTCTCACTCGAACTTATGTACTTAGACTGTCCCTGTCTACTAGAACAAGCCTCATAATCCCTAATTTTTACCAAAAACATCCTCAGAACAAAATGGACCAGGATACAGAGAGCTAATTAAATCATATATGAACATACATACATAGCATACGTACATATATTTTATATCCCTTTGCCCGCAAGACTTCCCAGCCCGCTTCATGTTGGTGACCTTTATATTCAGCTCTTACATCACCTGCTTTCCTATGTCAAATCAAAGCCACTCAGGGGAGGGTCTACGTCATGTATTGTACGCTGTGACCCCTTCCTAAACAGTGTGAGAATCCGGAAGGTGCTACTCAAGCCTTCTTTCCTTTATTTGCTTCTGCATTTCTTTCTCTAGAACTGAAGCATCAGTAACGAGGAGAAGGGAATGAGGACAGTAGAGTTCCTCGTGTTTATAAATATTCAAGGCACCTTCTTCACCTTTTAGGAAAACTATAAGCAAACCCAGGAAGAATAAAGAGCACATTAACAATCGCTCTCCCTCTGATGGCCGTGAGTGCCGGTCACCATTTTTTCTGGCTCTGTACCTTTCAGCACAGTGGGAGGAGGGCAGTCGCTGGCCATTCTGTGGGTGGAAACTGCGAGAGCACTGGCCTGTGAGCAGGAGTCGATGTGTCATTTCCTCACTGGAACATTTAATTGTTGGTAGAGTAAAACTTGTCTTTCCATCGGGCTTAGAAAGCCGCAGCCCCTGAGACTGGGGCTGCTCCGTGGTCCTGGCTGCCATTGTGAGCGTGGAAGGGCTGTGCGAGGGAGACAGGCCCTTGCTGTTCTCGGACTCGGAGACGTGGGGTCCCCGAGTATAACCTAACCCACCTGCGCATCACTTTACCTTCATCTTCAATTCTTCAAGAATCAGTCTGATGCACCTCTTCCCACATCTTCGTTCTCACTCATGTAAAAATTGTAAACATAAACATGCAAATTTAGTACATTTTTATAGTAAAAATGGAAATATATTGTTCTCTTTGATTAGCAAGATATAACAAAAATAGAATATCATATGCATTATATTTTGAGTCTACATAAAAGAATTTATGGAAATCAATGGGTAAACTTTTATATCCAATAATACTTAGAAATTCTCATTTTATAATTAAGGTAGTACTTTCAAACAAAAAGGAGGAAACGTTTCAAGGAAATGTATGTTTTTTGTAATATTTATCCTGAACTTAGGAAAATTATTCTATACAAAATTATACTTAATTGATTAACATTTATTCGTTCTCACTATATTATATTGATTTCTAATTTGAATTATTTTTTTGCAGTTGCCTTTTTAAAATTTGAATTCTTTGTACTTTCAAATACATGAAAAATATATAAGAAAGTGTTTATAGAAAAACCTTTTAAAATTTTTAGAATTTGTCTCTTATAAACATTATAGTTAACAATAAAATACTGTTTAACATTTCGATTTTAGACTATAGTTTTACTATTTCACTTTACTAATAATTTCAATCTATTTACGTTATCTGTAAATGTAGATTATTTATAAATGCTTGTTTCTGTTGTCACAATTTAATTAAATACTTTACATACAATATCACAACATTATGGCCAAATCAAGAAAATACTATTTTAATTCTTGGAACCAAGCAAGCTGCTATTCATATTAAGATTGTTTTATGGGTGGTGGATTGAAATTCTCTGTTTCCAATGAATTTACAATATTTTCAGAAAGATAAGACCTGTATCTGAAGTAATTTAGGAGCTGGAAATTATATAATTAAATGCTAATCAACTATGATTCATCATCTTTACAAATAAATTTCTCTCATTTTTTAGACAAAACCTGTGGTTACTTTCAGTCAACCTCCACAAAAGAAATAGAAAGACGATGTATCTTTTAGGAGAAAGAAAACTAAACAAAAAACCTTTGAAAAAGACTAATTTGGGCAGTACCTGTGGCTCAAAGGAGTAGGGCACTGGCCCCTATATGCCAGAGGTGGCAGGTTTAAACCCAGCCCTGGCCAAAAACTTCCAAAAAAAAAAAAAGACTGATTTTCTGAGAGTATAGATGTTTATAATAGGGTTTCTTTAAATATGCAGTATCTCTGTACATATTATATAATAACATAGTAAAATCAGTCTTTATTAATCATTGTTCCTTTGCAATTTAGGAGATTCAAAGGTAACTGAAAACTTTAAGTTGTAAGTTTATCATTTCTTATTACCACAGAAATAATTAAAATATGTACAATTGCACTCATCATCTAACATTAAATGAAGTGTTTTATATACGCATAAACTAAATACATGTGTAATACATATACATGTGTATAT
Organism: Arctocebus calabarensis; assembly: GCA_963573935.1. Taxonomy (NCBI): domain Eukaryota; kingdom Metazoa; phylum Chordata; class Mammalia; order Primates; family Lorisidae; genus Arctocebus; species Arctocebus calabarensis. The sequence goes on from CAUYON010088233.1 coordinate 5,222, forward strand.
GTCAGTGTTAGTTAATTATGCATATACTTTCTTTTTATGTTAAATAACATCAAGATACACTTATACATAAATTATTATTGTGTTCTGCAAACCCGATTACCAGAATATTTTTGGCTGTTCATTTTATAATACTACATGTTTCTTATCCGTGAGAAACACAGAAATAAAGGGTTATAAAGACTTTTGTTGGGCAGTGCCTATGGCTCAGTGAGTAGGGTGCCAGCCCCATATAGTGAGGGTGAAGGGTTTGAACCCAGGTCCTGGCCAAACTGCCACAAAAAAAAAATAGCCAGGTGTTGTTACGGGCACCTATAGCCCCAGCTACTCGGGAGGCTGAGGCAAGAGAATCACCTAAGCCCAAGAGTTGGAGGTTTCTGTGAGCTGTGATGTCACAGCACTCTACAAGGGTGACAAAGTGACACTCTGCCTTAAAAAAACAAAAACAAAAAAAAAAACTTCTGTTTTCTTATATGTTAAACATTTAAAAAGTCTTTTATAGGACATATTGGTTTTATAAGAATAAAGTTCTTAAAAATAAAAAAGAGAGAGAGAGAAAGAATATAGTTCTTTATCCCAGCACAGCATTTTCGGATTCTCATAGAAGAACATACAATAAGAATAGAAACCTTGTTGTTGATTTTGGAAAGCTGATTGGATTCATTGATGAAGAGCATTGCCCAATTCTGGAAGGCACATAAACCCAGATAGGGAACTGGGTTCTTATTTTTTAATAAGGAAGCCTAATTCCTAAGTTAGAATAACATGCTTTTATCCTATCTAATGAATGGTGTAAGCTGCTTTCATTCCCATATATAAAGAGAAACAGAAAAAGAAGAAGGTGAGAGAGAAAGAACTTGAAATAGGATAATTTTGTTGTTCTTATATCAAAAATTATTTCTTGAATAAAACCACTACCAATGAAATAGCTTTAAAACTACCCAACAAACTACTAACTACTAGATAATTATTCTTTTTTTTTGCAGTTTTTGGCCAGGGCTGGGTTTAAACTTGCCACCTCCGGCATATAGGACCAGCACCCTACTCCTTTGAGCCACAGGTGCTGCCCAGATAACTATTCTAGATAACTATTCTAAAAAAGTTTTCCTCAACAATGAAGTTCAGTTCTCTTCAAAGAAGTGAAAAAAGCAGACTTGGATAATAATTTCCCTAATTGCCAAAACTTTCTCTTAAAAATTATATATAATGACAAAATCTATCTCAGGAAAAGTTCTCCTGAATATACTAGTGGAATAGCAAGTCCAGAGCAGGCAAGAAAGTTAAGGTAGGAGAAAAATTACATTCCCATGAGATAAATACATCTACTGATAACATCCTTTACTCCTCTTAGGAATATTCCTTTCTTGATACTAAGTATTGGACTCTTTTCAAAGACAGGTGAGTTGCATTTGAATAGTGAGACACAAATTCATGTTAGTTACAATTTTTAATGAATAAATATACAATCTGAGATCCAAAATGTTTCTTGTTTATTCAGTCATTTTATTCTTGATAAAAATAGTAACAATTAATGTGGGACAACTACTGTAGGCTAGAAAGTACTGATCATTTTATGTTATCTTATTTAGTCCTCTTCAGCTCATTGAATGATTTATTTTTTTCAGTCTACACATAGTGAAGTTGAGATCCAGACAGGTTAAATAAACTACCCAAGGTCATACAACTAGTAAATTGCAGAGCTAGTATTGACAGCAAAGTTATCAATGGTTGGTTTGCAAATCTCTACTTACCCTACTGTGCTATACTGAAATCAATCTAACATCAAGGTTAACATGTAGCAATAATAGAAAGGCCTTAGCATATTACGATATCTGACACAGTATAAGTATTATGTCACAGAGACAACTAAAATAGTTTTAAAATATATTATTTGATCCTTCAAAGAGCCCAATATAATTTTTACCATTTTAAGATGAAAAATACTGAGACACTAAACAGTCAGGTTATTTACCATAAAGTCACATTTCTGAAGCTTCTGGAATTACAATTAAACCCAAGGCAAACAGAAGCTAGACCCTCCAGAATGTCTGCAAAATGAAGTTAGTATTCTAGGTATGAACACATGAAAAGGAGGGCTTGAGCAATTGCTTAGTAATTTTCTTTTTTACACTAGTAAGTTTGCAAATTACAAAGGTAGCTATCTCAATTTTCCACTATTCTATTTTCTGTGTTCAGATAGAAAAAAACTTTAGTCTAGGGTGGTGCCTGTGGCTCAAAGGAGTAGGGCGCTGGCCCCATATGCCAGAAGTGGCAGGTTCAAACCCAGCCCTGGACAAAAACTGCAAAAAAAAAAAAAAAAAAAAAAATCATAGTGTAATCTTTGCTAATCATATTTTTCTTTGAGGATCAATAAAATTATCAAATTAGAAACAATCTTTTGGTCCAAATGGTGATATTCAGTGTTTTTTTAAACAGCGAATGTAATTCATTTTTCATTTCTTTATTTTTAAATATTATGGATACATAATAGCTGTACAAAATTATAGGACATAGCAATGATAGTTAACAATTTCCTCTATACTTTAAAATAGCTAGATTTTAGAATTTGAATGTTCCTAACATAAAGAAATGATAAGGCTTTAAGTGAGAATATCCCAATTGACTTGATTTGATCATTACAAGCTGCATCCTGTAAAGATTTTATTTAAGGAAATAACCTAGATTTTTAAAAAGAAAAAAGAGAGACTCTGAAAATATTTTGAACACAAAAACTTTAGAATACTAATTCTTACATATAAAAGGAAAGTTAAAATAAGAAGGTCATGAACATAAAATCTCTAGAGCTTGTGTCCTAACCAGTAAAGCAAAAAGTGAAATTTAATCAAACAGTAATGATGCTATGAAGGTGTTTGATAGATATGCTTAACATCTGCAATCAGTGCCTAGTAAACAAAGGAAATTACTCTTTAATATGTGGGTGAGCTTCATACAGTCAGATTATGGCCTTGTGAGAAAAAAACTTAGGTTTCCTCAAAAACAAGAAATTTAGTCTCAAGACCACAGCATCAAGTCCTCCGTGAGTTCCAGCCTGCCAGGCTGCCTTACATGTTTAGAACTTACCAGCTCCCAAAATTATGTGAGCAAATTCCTTAAAATAAATAAATCATTCCCATCTATATATTGATAGGCTGTGCAGAAAGTACCCAGCCATGCAATATGAAAAATAGAGTCATATGTGGCTGGGTGTTCTTCTGGACTATGCTTTAGTGTACGGCTGACACACGTGTTTATTTCAAGCCTTCTGAACTATAATGACATTGTATAAAATAGGATTTGCCAAAGACACAGCCAACTTCAAACAGGCCCGTCTCACCTGCCATCACCCGTGAATCTTATCTAATGCTTAAATTCAAAAGATTCTATCTAAAAATGTAGCTTATGTCATTTTCAGAGCACTGACTCCATTTTGGCAAACAACACTATTTTCTTTGGTCACTGGTCAAAGGGATTTAGGTTTGTGACCCATTATTCTCTGGAAAACAAATAGTTTCTATTATCAAAGACATATTTATTTGATAAAATAATAAAATCATGTTTTACTTTTTTCAGTGGTACTGAGAAAGAGTATAAATAAAATTTCCTTATGGTAATTATCCATATATACAATGAAAAAAAATGATCAAAAAGTCATAATTTGACAACTGATGGCCATATGATTTTTATTATTTATGAATGCCTTGGCCATTACTTAAGTGAAAGCATCATTCTGTTGTAACAATATATTTGACGTATTAAAGTAAGGTATTATATACTTTACTATATATAGTATATAGAATAAATACTACTATTTATTGTGATTATTCAAATCACAATAAATTCAAATCAAAGTATATAGAATACTACTATTCATTGTGATTATTCAAATTTGAATAAGAGGTTTATATTTAAATGTTTTTCTCTACATAATGCAGAATATAATATATTTATATAACGCAGATTATTTCTCTATAAAAATTGGTCTAAATTTGCTATGGTAATTTTAATGAAATTATAACAAATTTTAATTTTTCATATGAACTCTTATGTTAAACAAAAATAACCGATAATCTAGATACTTGCTCTAAAGATGGAAAATTAAATGACTTATTTCTTCAGAAGATTCCATTAATAACTGTGGATTTGTATCACAATTAAAATAAACACGAACAAATTATTTCATGTTCAAGACAATGCTAATATTTTATATGTAAAATAATACAATAATTAGCCAAAGTATTATTTTCTACATTTCATAATGGCTTTAATTGAAATTGCACTTCTTATTGAAAAGTAGTAATACAATCATAGTCAGTCTCATTGTAAAACAAAAGCTCAGGAGTACAGAATAGTTAATTAACAAAGAATGATTAAATAGATTGCACATGTACACAATGTTCTTCTAAGTAATATCCGTGAAGCAAAAATAAAAGAATCTTAATACATAAAGCCATAAACAGTCACTGTCCAGTGCTTGGTCCAAACCCAGTTTTTCTTCAGTTTATTTAAGATGAAGCCCCAGATTAGGGAGCCCTAACAACAAAGTCAAAGTTAATTAGTCTTAACTAACAGACAAGTAGTAAACTTCTTGAGGTCAGCTCCGCCCTCAAGAAAGTGGGCATTAGGGAGAGATTTTAAAGCAGTGTCTGTTTTTATAGGCAGTGCAGCGAAAGGCTAAGCCAATAAAATGTAATGGTTCCATTCTATATTTTAATAGCAACCTCCAAAGGACAGAACACTTTCCTGTGATTTGAAGGCAAAGCCTTGTACTAGGTTAAAAATGGTTCATGAGTCAAGAAAATTACTGTCATTTTACCTTCATTCCGAGCACTGAATATATCAAGTGAATAGCAATCAAACCCACACCAATCATTGTCTTTTGGGGGGCAGGATCATTCATGTCTTGGGCCACGTAAGGACCTTGGAAGCCACTTAGAGGCTCCCTCAGTTGATAAATCATAGGAGGAGCTCACTGCTCTGTGTTGGGGAGAGAGGAAGAAACACCAGCCTAAGTCTGGGGATGCTGCTGGGAAATGTGAGGCGTGAGCAGCTGTAATCAATTAAGGCTTCATTTTTCTCCTCTGTTCTCTTTGGTTGCATGCCATAACTGCATGGGGCATCAAGGTTTATGACTCTAAAATAGCCTTGTCATTTGGTGAAGCCTAACAGAGCAAAGAGGTTTTGATAAATACTTAAAAAAAGTCATTTAGCCACTTCAATCAGATGAGTTTTCTGTTGTTTGTTTTTAGGATCTTAGTAGTGCTCGAACATGTAGTAGGTAAACACGGATGGCACCAAATTGATGAGGAAAATAAAATCTTTAAAAACTCCAGTTTTAGTGTGGCACCTGTGGCTCAAGGAGTAGGGAGCTGGCCTCATATACTGGGGGTGGCGGGTTCAAGCCTGGCCCTGGTCAAAACTGCAAAAAAACCAACCAACCAACTAACCAAACAAAAAAACAAAAAAACTCTGGTTTGATTAGTTTACAAGGTGTTCAGTTTAGCCTCCATTCTCTAGTGAATTAATTCAATCAATGATTTAGTTGACTCTTAGAATGTGCACCTAATGAAACACTAAGGAAATGATACTATAACTGATCACAAAGCAAGTATGTGCTCCAGGTCTCAACAGCTTCAAAGTTACCCTAATGATAAGCAAAAGACCCTAATGATTCTTTTTATGACAGTGTTTTTCATTTACATCATCATTTAATACATGATTTAAAAAATGATAAAATAATGCCCTGTCTGCGTATTCCAGCCACAGTAGACTCCTCAGCTGTTATACTGAATGTTTACAGTAGGTAAGACAGACGAGATATCTATTTTAATGTTATGTCAAACAGGCAGATGAAAGTATTGTATGTGATGCCCGCACACTCAGATTGTATGTGATGCCTGCACACTGTACACCATGATTGAACTAATGTACACAGCTATGATTCAATAAATAAATAAATAAATAATAAAGATATCTATTCTAAAACGGTATTTGAGTCTATATTCAATGATTTAATTTCCTATCAAAGATACATATACAAACAAATTTCAATTTACTGAAAAATGAATTGTCTGGAGTTCTGGAGGCCAGTGGCTTTTAAAAAAATTCCACTAACCGACAGCAGACTGCAAAAGCAATAGGGCATTTTCCCACTGGTGTTCGATGTAATTGCAATAGTGATGGGGTTCGGACTCTACTCCACGTGAGATTTGTCTTTCCCCCAATCAATGCAAACAACTAATGCCCTGCAAGGTATATTATATTCCATCCACTTCCCAATAAAGTTAGTGGTGTCCAATCAGACCCCTATTGTTAGTAGAGAATCTGAAATTGATACAATCATCACATTGATCCACCGTTGTCAGTCATCCTACCTCTTTAGTACCTTCTTTCTCCTCCTTGAGGATTTATAAATTCCAATGGACACTGTCCCAAGTTTTATAAAGTAACTGCTGAAATCATAGGTTTTTCAAAGTATTTGCAAATGTAGTTTTTAAAAGTGTTTCTAGTAGTTTTTCTGTGTAATACTTACCTCTTTGACAAATCCTATATACTTTTCACTAAAAACTTGTTTTACTTTAATCTGTTATATTTTATCTATTCTCTTTGGAAGAACCATATGAGGCTTACAATGTCATAAAATTTGTGACTTTAAAGATTTCTTGAAGCTCAATTTTATTTCTTTTATATTTCTCTATGTACATGTGTATAAAACTAAACAACTAAAAACAATGAGATATACAGTTTTTATAAGAATTTATTTATCTACCTATTATAAATTCTTTAGGCTTTTCAATTGAGTGTATTGAAAAGATTCTTAAAGGCAGAGACCTGAATTATATACAGTGACCATGGTCCTATATAACCTAGATATAAGAACAAGACATTTGTGTTAAGTAAGCATCTCCCTAATTGATGCTTTATTTCTGAAGGAGTATGAGTTTATTATCCATAATTTTGCACTTAATTTCTTATAGTTTAATTTCTTAAATTTCAGATGATATCAGGACACTGGTTGGAACAAATTAATAGATTACACATTGAAGTATTCTGATCCTAATGTAGTAGTAGAAGCGTTAAAATATAGTTCTCTGATCTTCCTTTGGCCATGAATAAATTATGACTTTCATTCACTTTTCAGCTTCCCTCTGGTTTACTATTCTATATCATTTATAATCCTTAATTTTGTCAGCATATTATAATTTGGTTATACTGCACTTTTCTTTCTTCTTTTTTTCTTCCTTCCTTTCCTCTTTGTATTTTTTTTGACAGAGTCTAACTCTGTCACACTGGGCAGAGTGCTGTGGCATCATCATAGCTCTCAGCAACCTCAGAGTCTTGGGCTCAAGGGACGTTTTAGCTTCAGCCTCCCAAGTAGCTGGGACTACAGGTGCCTACAATGATATCTGGCTAGTTTTCATTTTTTGTTTGTTTGTTTTTTAGTAAAAACGGGGTCTGCTCCTACTCAGACTGGTCCTCTTGAACTCAAACAATCCAACTGCCCTGGCCTCCCAGAGTGCTAGAATTACAGGAATGAGCCACCGTGTCTGACCATAGCAGTATTCTCTTAGACTCATTCATACCTCACCAAAATAATACATAGGAATAAAGGAAACCAGATGCAAATAACTATGTAGAGTTCCAGACGACATATTTAATACAATAGATAATTTATAATGATATTAAGATTGAATGAGCATTTTGAAATGTTTTGGGATGAACTTTAAACATAAACATGAGAAACAAGAATGTAAGTTAGGGATGTCAAACATACTTTCAAACATTGGAGTACTTTTACTCTCCTGATTGATGTAAAAATGCATGAAATTGTTGAACTCTCATCTTCCTTGTGATTTGGTGTAGTCACCATGTTAAGAAGAATATCATTAATACTGTGTATAACAAATAATTCATTCAAAAGATAATTAAGCCAATATACAACATGTACAGAAATACAAATGCTTTTATTATATTCATATTTGTGTCACAAATGGAATGATACTGTCCATTTCTCAGATTCTGACATCCCCACCCTCAACTACAGTTGCTGTTTGTTACAAAAATGGGTACTGTGTTATACTATATATATATCAATGGCATGGGGAACAGATGCCACCCATAGGATAAATGATGTCATTGCCATTTGAGCTATTAGATGGTAAACAGTCACAAAATTAGGTCATTACTGACCAGGGCTGTGCACTTGTGTCAAAATTGTTTTACCAAGAAAATTGTAACACCTGTTTAGAGAGTTGCTATTAATATTCATATATCCATCTAGAAAATCATATGTAAGCAGATGGGTGAAATTAGAAACCTGTCAAAGCACAATTTCTTAATTGCTTTAAATAAAACATTCCTACAGTTGGTGGAGAAGCAATTAGATGCATTCTATATTCATTACCGTTTTCCAGTGTCACAGTTTTTATAATTAGAAAAACTAATATGCAGGGTATTTATTACAACATTGCAATTGGTACAAAATTCAACCTCTAAATCTTTAATGGTAATTTTAGAGAATCCAGGAACCCTCAATAGTATATACTTTTGCAAATGATTCCCTTCTAATTTGTCATGGATTTTGTGTATGGAGAGACAAAAACAATAATGGAAATAGAAATTAGATAGTAAGTATATTAATTGGACCTAGAGTTTGAACCTTATATATTGAGAAATTTGTATCTTTTAACTAGAATATTCTAGTTAAGAAGCCATAGCTTCTATATTATTTAATCTTTGCTTAGTGCCAAAATAACAATACAACCATAAAAAATGTGTCCAGTAGTATTAGTCTTATTTTTCTTCCTGTAATTTTGAAGTTAGCCATCTCTTAGTTATCAGACATTAATCTTTTAAAATAGGCAACAGAATCAATCTTCCTATTTTCATACTTTTTCTCTGTCTCATGTCTGTGTGTGTGTATGCATGTGTAGCAAATTATAAAGTTTAAATAAATTAAAAGAAAGAATATTATATGAATGAAAACAGTAAATACTAATTATGGCAAAGGCAGACCATGGATCTGATATTTAATGTTATAAGCTTCCTTAAAAATTGTTTTAAAGATTAAATTGACACAATTGTGACAGATTTAATTTAGAAAAGCATGAATACATTACTTTAAAATATTAGAAAACATAAGTGAATGTAATAATACATTTGAAATTGATTATTTTGTTAAACAATATTATACGGAAAAACTCAGTTTCTCTGAGATAGAAATTCTTAAAATCTGTAAAACTGAATTGAGATAGTAGATAACTTCAATAGTCCATGAAAATATGAAATCAGTTGAAAACCATATACAAAAAAGAAATCACTTAAAGTAAATACTTCTAACTCAGGTATTGTTCACAGATGGTTATCAGATCAATATGTTAGTAACAAAGTGCTCAGATATTATTTGTTAAATTACTACTATATCTCAGAGCGTAAATAAACACCAATGGAAATAGTAATCTACTTTATGAAGTGAATGTCCTCATATCAAAATATGAAAAGAAAAAAATTGAAAGATATGTTTTTTTATAAATACAGGTGCAAAAACTAAAATATGTAATCAACAAACCAAGGAAATTCAGGAATTCAAAGCTGGTTTGATTCTGAAAAACATATCCCTAGAATATGGTATGGTAATTTGTCAAAGAGAGTAGTAAAGCAAAATTACGTACAATTACTGAAAGGCACTAATAAGTGTAATATCATGCCTAAACTAAAACAAAGAAAAAAAAACAAATGAAACAAAATCTTCACATCTATGCATGTGGTATATGTGTCTTTTTAAATTGGCAAATGTTACATGTCACTTCTGACGCTTCTATCCAGGGCCCAGGACTGGCCAGGTCTCGGGCCCAGTTTAACTATGTTCCGGACACAGACTGCTAAGTTACCTTGCTCAGATTTAGTTTCTCTTAGGTGCCTGAGGGCTATCTACTTTAGCTGGAGAGAGAAAGAGAGTCTTACAGAGAATAAAGCAGTCTTCTTAGAAAGTTAGATCTTAGTCTTTAGCAGAACATGATAATCTTCAACAGAGAGACGCCATGCTGGGTTCTGCCAGCAGGAGAGGAGACAGAGTCAGAGAGTAAGCCGGTCTGTGATAGAATGTGCATGATCCTTGACTGCCTTCTCCTCCGGCCTAAAATAAGGCTGATCTCATGCCTCTCAACACCACAGGTGGAGAGACTGCCAATTCAACACTGCTCTCATCTCCTGAGCTCTCATGCTTGTTACGAGCACTAACTCCCTCTCCACACCCTTTCCACCCAGGTGTTCCATCATTGAGCTATACAGGTATTTTTTATAATTCTCACTCCTCCTAGCCATAGGCTATATGGGCTCCAATAGGCAAAGGCATTTTAATTTTGATTAACTTAATTTTATTAACTTTAGTTATTAAATAAAAACAAGTCTGGGAAATTACCTATCATTCTTATTATTTAATAGAGAGGAAAGTCAATATTATAATTTAAAACAAAAGGTATAAACAAGAAAAAGAATTCAAAAAGAAGAAATGTAGGAGAACGTAACACCCAACTGTATGTCCCATTCAATGGAGCCAATATCTGTAAGGGTACCTGTCTGTAGCAGCAAGCAAAATATAAAATAATATGGTAGCTTGCAAAATTTAGAGGACCAAAGCTCACTCATCTGGTCTCTGCATTCTCCTATCTAGTGTTCTAAAGTATGATTAAGGAACTGTTAGATTGATCTTAAGGGCTTGCTTATATGCTACATTATTCAAAATAGTGACTTTGCAAAAGTGATGTTGACCAGGCTATTGCTTTGAGAAGCATTCCAAGGCCAAAGCATCCAAAACTTTTCACAAATTAAATTTTTTATAATCATGCCCCAAATAAATGATATGATTGTACAGTCATGAATCACTTAGCAATAAGGATAAGTTCTGTGATTTCGTCATGATGTAAACATCAGAGAGCTTTGTACAGAAACCTCTGTGAATGGTACAGCCTGCTACACACCCAGGCTACATAGCACAACCTGTTGCTCCCAGATAATGAACTTGGCAACCGTGTACCTGTGCTGAATACTGTAAGCAATTGTAACTCAGTGATATTGGTGTCTGTAAACATATCTAAACATAGAAAATGTACAATAAAAATAGGACAAAAAAGATTCAAAAAATGATAGAGCTGCATAAGGCACTTCCCAGGAAGGAACCGTGCACGGCTGCAAGTTATTCTGGGTGAGTTAGTGAGTGGCGAGTGAAGTTTATAAGGACCACGGTGATGTACTGTACACTGAGGGCACACTACATTTCAAGATATATAGTTTTCTTTCTTAAATAACAAATTAATCTTAGCTTACTGTAACTGTTTTACTTTATGATCTTTTATTTTTTTTTAGCTTTTTAATTCTTTTGCCATGACACTTAGCTTGAAAAACACATTGTATAGCTGTCAAAAATAATTTTTTGTTATTTTTAATTGTTTGCAGTTTTTGGCCAGGGCCAGGTTTGAACCCGTCACCTCTGGTATATGGGGCCGGGGCCCTATTCCTTTCAGCCACAGAAACTGCCCCCAAATATTTTTTTTATATATCCTTATTCTACAAACTTCTTTTAATTAAAATTTTTCACAATTTTACTTTTTAAATTTGTTTGTTAAAAGGTAAAACACAAACAGACATTAGCCTAGGCCTACACAAGGTCAGGATTATGATCACCTCCGTCTTCTACCCCCATGTTTTGTCCCACTGGATGGGATGGAACTGTTATTTCCTATGATAACATTGACTGTTCTGGAACACCACCCGAGCCCCACTTGAAGTTGTTTCTTAGAGAACTACTTTTGTTTAATAAACAGAAGTAGTACCCTCTAAATGAACAGTACAGTAAATACATAAACCCATATGCTCTATACCAAATTATATGTGCTTTACTTTTATACCACTGGTAGCACCAGTATTATCACAAACACATTAATAATGCATAGAGCCACAATGTTATGGTAGCTGCCTCTCTAGACAAAAGGGATATTTTTGGTTCCATTATAATCCTTTTAACCAGTGTGACAAAATATATTTGGACCATGATTGGCTAAAGCATCATTATGCAGCACGTCACTGTATATAGATAAATCTCAGAAAACCAAGAAAAGGACTTCAGAAATTTATAAAAATGTTTGAATATTAGATCAATAAAATTTGATAGAGTTTCCTAGGGTACCTGTAATTGTCAATTTAAGTTATGTGAGAAAAATATTATCCATTGAAAGCAACAAAATGCACAAAATACCGCAAGTTTTTTCTAATGGAAAAAGGTGGAACCTATATGTTAAAAAAAGCAAAATAGCAATATCCATTATAAATGTATATTAAATTAAGTGGGGAAAAATCTCGAAGTGGTGATACAACTATTCTGGAAATCATGAGCAGAGCAAATGTGACTGTCCACCCTCAGAAAGGGCTTAGTCAGCGTGCAGACTGAAAAAGGAAAGAGTATTTCTCAATCCTCAGTTTTGAAGAAAGGAGTGTCCTGAAATAATACTGGAGAAGTAGGCAGAGACTCTAATACAAACTTTGCATTTTGTTCCATAAATACTAGGCCTCATAGATTATTTTTTAAGAGGTGGTGTGCTCCTCTGTCTCCCAACCTGGAATGCAGTGGCATGATCATAGCTCAAGGCAGCCTCCAACTCCTGGGCTCAAGGCATCCTCCTGTCTCAGCCTCCGGTGCAGCTGGGACTATAGGTGTGTGCTGCAGCACCCAGGCTCATTGAAGATTTTAAAGCATGAGTGACATGAATTTCTTCTTTTTTTACTTTCAAAATGTTTACTCTGATGATTAAGAATTCAGTAAGAAGTATACATATGGAGGCAGTGACCAACTAGGGTTTATTTTCAATTGTTAAGGAAAAAAATAATAAAAGTTCGGTGTGGGGGCTGACATTGGAAACTGAGTTAAAAATGTGTTTTAAAACTATGTAGGTAGTGGAATCTAGGAATTTGCAATTATTTGATGAGAATGAATTTCTTTTATTCTGGCTTAAATATTTAAGAGCATCTCCACTGGATAAAATAAAGAACCCTGTGGGAAAATTTTTAAGGTGAGAAAAAAATTCAATTCAGTTTTGAATATATTGGGCTTGGGATATTTATGAAATATCCAATTGGAGAGTTGCGTAAGCAATGATATATATTTATTTGGGTAATTCACTCTGAAATATAAATTTCAGAATACTTAAGAATGCTAATATTTGAATTTGTGAAGGTGGCTTTGTTTACCCATGGGTAGAATTCAATTGATCACTCCAATATGAAAGAGAAAAAAGTAAGATTTATAAAGTGCTCTGACAGCACTCCCTGGGCAGCGCCTATTGCTGAAAGGAGTAGGGCAATTCAAACCCAGCCCGGGCCAAAAATTGCAAAAAAGAAAAAGTGCCCTGAAATGGAAAACCAGTGAGGTCAGAAGAAAACTCGACATACATGGTCTCGCAGAAGCTAACGGTTAAGAATGTCTTGGAAAGAACAGAGGGACTAAGGCTGAAGAATATCACCAAATTATCTACCGATATGAGGAAATAAACCAGTTAATTTTGACTCTAGCCTGGAGGTCATTAATAGAGTTATTCAGAAAATAGTGGAATTTTTACTTTTAATGGAACACTAGGGATAAAAACCAAATGTAAGTGGTTTCAGGAGCAAGTAGATAGTAAGAAAATTAGTAGACAGTTCAGGAAAACTGACAGGGGAGAATAATTTCTTAGTAGAATATAAAAGGGGTAGAGAGCCAAAGATTTTAAAGAGAGTAGAGATCATAGAGTTTTGATTCCAGTAGAAACAGCAGCAGATGGAATTCTGGAGCAGAGAAGCCCAAAATATGGTGAGAACAATGAAGGGTAGGAAAGAGGACTTTTAATATGTTAAAATGCGTCATATAATTATAACTAAAATTGTGCAGCATAGAACAAAGATGCTAATATTTTATGAAATATATTCGATTCCATAAAATCACTGAGAATATGTTGGAAGAAAACAATAAATACAATAGAAAGCCTAGTTTCATACTTTCAAGAAAGATTGATTTAGCACCTGCTCTGTGCACCAGGCAGCTTCCTGAGAACCAAGCTGAAGATGTCCTCATGTGGCTTGAATTTTAGTGGAGGGAGAAAACCTATCTAAATAAAATTATTAAGTAAAAGTTAACTATGTGTTATTTTATGCATAGACACAAATTAGGGACAAAAAGATGAGGAGTGTTAAAGAAATGACCAGAGAAAATCTTTAAAAAGGTGGAACTTGAAAAATAAGCAAAGATGTCAAGAAAATGAACCACGAGTCTACTTGAGAAGGGAAAGAAAATAAAAACCCACGCTGTGAGCATGATGTGTCTGGAGTGTTTGAAAAAAATAAGGAAACCAGTGCAGCTTGAATAGAGTGAGCAAGAGGAAAAATGTTCCAGAAGAGGTCAGAGGAAATGAGAGTGAGTGGGTTAGGTAAATGGAAAATCTGCGCACTGTAAAAATCTGTGTATTTATTCTGAAAGAATAAAGTCATTGCAAGGGTCTGAACAAAGGAGTATTAAGATCTACAACAGAGGCCTTCAGAAGAATTGAGGAGACTAATCGGGGGCTCTTTTACTAATCCAGACAAGAGATGAGGGTGGCTGGGACGAGGGTGTTAGCAGGGGAAGGAAATCTGTCAGATTCTGGGTTTGTCTAGACATTTCAAGGCAGCACTTGCGGGATTTGCTGGAAGATTTGACGAGAGCAGTGACGAAGCTCGCAACCTACAGAGCCAGACACTCCGCATGGGCAATTCTAAATCAGTCACTTGTATGGCCAGGACAAGTTATTTCTCTCTTAATTCTTCTATTTCTTCATCTGTAAAGTAGGAGCATAATCATAATTATTTCATTGAGTTGTTAAATAAGGTTTAAATCGGTTAACACTTTCAAATATTTTGATCAAGGAAGACATTTAAAATGACTATTTGGGGGGATGACAGGAAGGTAAATTCTGAGTTAATTTTGAATTCAGTAACGATGTCATGAAGTCAGAAATTCCCAGGTATCCAGATTTTTGTATATAAGGACAAAATTTAATTTTGACTCAATCTTTGAGGTATTAATGTATAGATGGTATTTAAAACTAGCTTTAGGAAAAGAAAAAGCATTAGTACCATTAGCAGAATCAGTAAACTGAGCCCTGAAGATACACAAATGTGTACAGGAAAATGAGGAGGAAATGGCAAGAGAGCTCATAAAGGCACAAAAGAACAACTGGGAGTGCACAGCCCATCAGGTGATGTAGCCCTGCTCAAGGGTCCAGTAAATTCGGGACAAATGATTGGCTGTTAGATTTAGAAATGCTTTAATCACTGAACATACAGATAGAAGTTGCTAAAATATCGTGTTGAGGACAAACTATGACCGGATTAGGTTTCAGGGATAATAGGAGTAAAGAAATGGAAGATATTGAATATAGAGCTTTACAAAAAAGGTTTATTCTGAAGGGAAGGCAAGAATATTCAGTAACTAGAGAAAAAATAAGGTCATGAGATGGTGATTTTCTTGTCGTCATTTTAGTATGGTATTAAATAACAGTAAATTTGTAGATTTGTTTGAAATTTTTTAACAAAAATGGGAAAATGATCCAAAAAAAAAAGAGAGAAAGAGGAAGATATCTGAAGAAATACATTTGAGAAGCAAGACTGAATGCCAAGTTTGGCTTTTGTTAAGCTAATAGATAATTTATCTTTTTTTTTTTTTTATAATTTTATTGAATCATAATTCTGTACATTGGTGCAATCATAGGGCACGATTCATATACATTCAGAAATGTTTTGATCGTACTGTTACAGTTAGCCTTCATGGCATTTTCTTGATCACTATA
>CAUYON010088235.1:0-11906 GCA_963573935.1 Arctocebus calabarensis
TCATTCCTAAAGTTGGAGTTAACTTTTCTATGTATTTAATCTCATTGGTTTGTAAACTGTAGTGAGATTATATGCTTACATAAAGTATGAACATTAGAAATGTAATGATGTCTAACACAATATTCAAATAATAAATTTTCCGAGTACAAATAATGAAAAAAAAATCATTTTATCATATATTCAAGGATTTCTTTCTGATATCTTTTGTGTTCTATTGGTCTATGTGGCTGTCTTTATGTAAGGACCATACAATTTTAATGGGTTTTTTGTTTGGGTGTGTGTGTGGGGGGAATAACCAGAGACTGGTGCTTCCTAGTCTATCATTGTGGTGATAGTTTTCTTCCCAATTTTGATTTGTAAATTATGTCATTTATTTTTGTTTATAGCAGTAACATTAGAGAATTAGGTTTCTGTTTTTTCTAGATTTTGAAATGTCCTGAAGTTATCTCATGGGAAATTGAAATGAAAGTATAGTGTCTGACCTTTGTGAATTTAAAGAAAAAGGTATTTAAAGATTATGTTCCCATACTCTTAAGTCATGGGAAAATAATGTCATAAATTTTTGGTTTTATTTTACCAGTGATGAGGAGCTTCTGAACCAAATGGTGTTCATTAGCTAGATTAAAAACTAAAGAAATAAGATTCAAAATAACATAATTATTACATAATTTTTCAGCTTCATCATGCAGAAGACATTATTTGTTCATTGATACTATTTTAAGAAGATAAATTTTTTCTAGTTTAATATTTAATACAGATACAGTATTGTGGATATTGAAAGATCTTTGTGTTTTGTTTCCTTTTTCATGGACTTTAAAATTCCCATGTGATTAAATGAATCTTGAAACACAGTGTGAAAATTATTATAGTTTTAAAAATGCATCAGCTTATACAAAAGATTTAGTAGTACACAAAGCTTTACTTAAAGATAACCTGTTTTCTAAGCATATGAAGTCTTAATTTAGCTTATAGAATTAAGTTCACTGAGTCATTTGCCCATTTTCCTAATGATACCAATGTTTTCAAATTATGATTTCCAAAATCTATTTTCTAATAACCAAGCAGAGCAAAGCTTTCGAAAGCTTACATTTTTCCCATTTATAAACTGTATCATTCTGATATTTTATATGCCCATTTTTGTCTGTGGTCACATGTGTGTTGCTGGTTTTTTTTTTTTTTTTTAACCATATTTAGCAGATTTCACTTTACCAGAGAAAAGATCACAATTACCCAGGGATGGCTGATCTTAGGATAAGATCACTAACAGTGAAGTGCATCTACTTACTCTAAATCAGAGCCAGAATTTCACAGGATGTTGAGAACTGTCATTTTTACTGATGATCACATTGAAATACAAAAAATAATTTAAAAAATTATAAAAGTGATTTGCTCTCTTAAAAATAAAATTGGTTCATTATAGGTTAATGATGTTAATGATGTTATAAAAAAGTAGCTTTTTTTCCCCCCCACATGGACATATAGCTATGTTACCAAGGGTGAACAAAAAAAGAAAAAAGTATTGACCTTGAGGGAGGCATTTCTGGCAATAGCACAATGTAACAGCCTTCCTTGGGCATTGACATTGGCAATAATATTAGAAAGAGGATAATCTTAGAAAATGGCATTTCAGGGCTTTGCCAATCTTCCCAAGGGCCTCTTTTAATCCTTCAATCTTCAGATCATTCTCTTTTGCAGTGTCTGTCACATCACACACCTGCAGAATCTCTTAAGGCTCTGTCCTTTGGTGGGATTTCAACAAACCTCCAACATCACTTTCATCCATTCCATAAAATTCCAAATCTTTTTCCAAGTGTGAAACTTACTTTGCATTTTATTTGCACAACACCTTTATTTCATTGAATCTATGATTAGGGATGTTTACATTAAGCAGGGAAGGATATTAGAGAGGAGACTGTACATACCAGTTCATTTGAAATTCTTTTTTTTGACAATTTCTGACTTTGGCATGGTATTGGTGCAGATTATTCAAGAGTAAAATTTTTTCAAAAAACATGGGTTCAGCTTTTTAAATCAATGTTATTTGGAATACAAATGTTCATGACTCATTTTCATGGAGTATATTAGTATAAAATGATTATAAAATTGGATCCTGTCTTCTCTGATACAGACCGAGCACTAATGCAACAAAGCAAGCAAACATTTCTTATTTTTATTTTTTTTTTAAATTTGTCAAAGCTATTTTTGTTTTTTTATTCTACCCTCCACACGTTTCTCACCATGTGAGTTGCCTGCTGTGTTCTCTTTCCGTGTCTGTGAATATCCGTGTCTTCATGCGAGTCTCTCCATGTGTCTGTGCGTCTTTGTGTGTTCATGTCTCTGTGAGTTTCCCTTCCTGTTTTCTTTGCCTCAGTGTTCCTCTGCATCTCGGATGTTTATCCTCTCTGGGTCTCTCACTGTATGTGAACTGTATCTGTATTTCTCACTACGGTTATGTCTCCTCTGGTCTCCGCATGTTTACGTTTTTGAGGGTGTGTACCTGTTCCTCAGTATGTGTTCACTCTTTGGGTCTCTGTGCATTTCTCTGTGTAGTCTTTTCACTATGCTTATTTATATGTCTCCCTCGTCATGAGCCTCTCTTTATGTGTGTCCCTTTGTGATCAACAGTTAAGTGAGAGAGGAAATATATATAGTCAAATCCTCTGCTCTTCCTTGCTCATTCCCTAAAAGAGAAAAGAAAAAGTGAAAGCCATGTCCAAATGCCAGGAATATAAGTGATTGATGTTCCTTAAATGAGATCAATAAGCCAGTGAAAATTATTGTTTGCTTCCCAACCCTTGGAGTTCCTTCACAGCAATAAAATTGATAGGTAAGAAATAGACCTTCGTCTGATGGAAAACAATCTGTCTTTCTGAGTGCCTTCTGACATTTTCACAGTAGAAGACATACCTGTTCAGAATTTGTCTCAAAATCACATAATGTAAGACAGAAAACTTTCAATATTGAGAGAAAAATTGTTATTCAATTATCCTAATCATAAAATAACCCTACTTACATGCAAATATCCATACACATTGATACTACTAGCTCATTGTTAATTCTTGTAACCACAGCCTTTCCTAGGTGATATCCATTAACCATATCACACCGCATATTCATCAAAAGACACCTGCAGCTTTCTTTATCACAAAGCACAATTGCATGGCATAGGCATACCTCAGAGGTACTGTGGGCTCAGTTCCAGACCACCACAATAAAGTAAATATCACAATAAAGCAACTCACATAAATTTTTAAATATCCCTCAGCATATAAAGTTTATATTTGCACTACACTGTAGCCTATTAAGTGTACAGCTGCATTATGTCTATGAAAACAATGTACATACCTGAACTTTCTATCTCAGCCTCAGAAAGTCAGAATCTTTTTTGCTTTGGTGTTGACTGCTGCTGACTCATAAGGGTAGTGGTTTCTGAAGATTTAAAATTTAATAATAATCATGTTTGCCACATTGATTGATTCATTTTATGAAGATTTCTCAGTAACATGCCATGCTATTTGATACTATGTTACCCACAGTATCTCTTTCAAAATTAGAGTCAATCTTCTTAAATCATGCCACTGTTTTAAAAAATAAGTTTATGCAATATTACAAATCATTTTATGTCATTTCAACATCTTCATTCCATCTCAACAAACCACTTTTTATTTTTTGATTTTTCTTTTTTGTGGGTTTATAACTTTATTTGATGTGTCTCACAATCACCAGTTAGTTCTCATCTACATTGACCGTCTATAGAATTTTGAACATGGTAACAGGCACATGGGTAACCAAAGTACAGAGCTTGTTTGGTGAATCTTCATCTTCATTACGTTTTCTGGACAACCACACACAGATACAATGTGGGACATTGCTTATGCCTTTGACACAAACAACTTTGCTGAGCCTGGTATCAATGCACACATTTGGAGTCCCCATCTCTTTCATGGCAAATTTTTGGATCTCTTGGAGTGCCCAAGTGACTTCTTGAAACCCACTGCATGGATGTGCTTGTGAATGTTGATGGTGTTCTCTCCAGTCACCATATCGTTGGTGACAGAATAGCCCTTCTTCTCACCACCCTTTTTTGCAGGAGTCATTCTTCCCGGCCCAAGTTGAAAAGCAAAAGTGAGGGATTGGGGAGGAGGAAAGAGGTGGTTGCAAGTACTGTTTTTGATTTTTCGTTCTTGAACTTTAATTGTGAAATTTACTAACCCCTTTTTGCTATTTTCTAAAATTTTGAAGAACATTTAAGTGAAAATTGCAGAATTCTCATTTAATAGGTAAAGTTTATATATATCAGATTATTGTTATATATTATATATGTGTTATGTATATCAGATTATTATTTTCTGTTTGCAAATTAGTCATTTTTCTTTAAACACATTTAATGCCTTTTTTTCTTTAATTTTTTTATATTTCAAAATATTATGGGGGTATAAATGGCTCAGTTGCATAAATTGCTTTTATATAGTTTGAGTCAAAGTTTCAACAAACCACTTTCTTCGCTTCTTCATAAAAGGGAACTCTTCATGCGTAAAAGTTTCACCATGAGATTGTAGCAGTCAGTCACATCTCCAGGTTTCACTTCTAGTTCTTTTTCTTTTTCCATCACATTTGCAATTATTCCTTCCCATAAAGTCTTGAAACTCATCAAATTAATTCATGGAATCAGCTTCTTCCATACTCCTATTAATGTTAACAATTGACCTCCCATGAATCATGAATGTTCTTAATGTCATTTAGAGTGGCAAACCCTTTCCAGGATGTTTTCAATTTACTTTTCCCAAATTCATCAGAGGAATCACTATCTATGGCACAAAGTATATTTCTTGCATAATAAGATATGAAAGTTAAAATTACTCCTTGATACAAGGGTCACAGAAGAGATGTTGTGTTCGTAGACATGAACATAGCACTAATCTCCGTGGATGTCTACATTAGAGTTCTTGGGTAAGTAAGTGGATTGACAGTGAACAGTCATATTTTGAAAGGACTCTTTTTTTTTTCTTTAGCAATAGGTCTCAACAGTACATTTAAAGTATTTAATAAATCATGTTGCAACTGATATCTGTCATTTAGGCTTTGTTGTTCCATTTATAGAGCACAGACAGAGCAAATTTAGCATAATTCTTAAGAGCTTTAGGGTTTTCAGAATGGTAGATGAGCACAAGATTCAAGTTAAAGCCACCAGCTGAGAGTCCACCTATTCTTTGAAGCTATGAAATAAAGCATTGACTTCTCCATAACTAAGAAAGTCCTAGAGGGCAACTTCTTCCAACAGAAGGCTGTTTCATCTCCACTGAAAATCTCTTGTCTCGTGTAGCTATTTCCATCATTAACGTAGCTGGATATTTTGGATAATTTGCTGCAGCATCTACATCAGCATTTGCTGCTATACCTTACACTCCTGTGTCATGAAGATGGCTTCTTTTCTTAAACCTTGTGAACCAACCTCTGCTTACTTCAGACTTTTCTTCGCCTTTCTAGCCTTCACAGAATTGAAGAGAGGTAGAGCTTTGCCCTGACTTAGATGTTAGAATATGGCAAGAGTGTGGCTGGTTTGATCTTCTCCCCAGGCCAGTTAAACTTATTTCCTTTTCTGGAATAAGTCTCTTTCTCTTTCTTATTATATGTGTGTTCACTGGAGGAGCACTTTTAACTTCCTTCAAGGAGGTTTCCCTTGCATTCAGAATTTGGGGTGGGTACAAGAGGCCTAGTTTTCAACCTATCTGAGCTTTTGACATGTCTTTCTCACTATGCTTTTGATCATTTCCATCTTTTAATTGAAAGTGAGAGAATTGTATCTCTTCCTTTCACTCAAATTCTCATGGGCCAATGTAGGGTGATTAACTGACTTAATATCTATACTGCTGTGTTTCAGGGAATAAAGAGTTTTGTGGATGGGGGAGAGATGGGGGTACAGATGGTTGGTAGAGGGTTTACAACACATACAACATTTATTAATTAAGTTTGACATCTTGTAGGGTAACACCCCAGATAATTACAATAATAATATCAAAGATCACTGATCACGGAACACCATAACAGATATAATAATAATGGACAATGTTGTAATATTGGGAGAGTTAGCAGAATGTGACACAGAGACATGAAGTGAGTGCTTGCTAATGGCAGAATGGCACCAATAGACTTGCTGAAAGCAAGGGTTGCTATAAACTTATATTTGATAAAAAATGCAATATCTGTGTAGCACAACAAAGCAAACTGCAATAAAAATCAGATTTGCCTATAATTCTGTGCAATTTGGCAGGCAGCACTATCTTCTGCTCTATTTTGCTCTTTTAACTAAAATTATTGTGTGTATTTTCTTTAATAAATTTCTGATTTTGAAACCTATCATATCCTCATCTGGATGCTATGTAGTTATTCTTCCTTAGTTTCTCACAGGGTGCTACCAGCTTGACCCTTTCTTAAGTATCTTCTTAGGTCAGATTTTTATTTCTCCTCTACCACCCATTGTTTTCTCTTTGGAAGCTCCAACAATAATACCCTGTCTCTATTTCTTTTGAATTATCCCCATGGCATTTTCTAATAAAAGATGATATCTCCAAAGGTAGTTTTTAAATATGTTAGGTAAGAATATGATTAACGAATCAGATAAAAGGGATGGTAATGATCTTTAGATATCTGGAAAGAAAAGTTTAAATGTTGAAACTCTGGATTCCAATCTTTGTGCTGGCTGTGTCCTTATAGGAGGTAACTTCTTTAGGCTGCTATTGCCTCTTATGAAATGGAGATATTTGACTTTATAATTTT
The DNA here is from genome assembly GCA_963573935.1 of Arctocebus calabarensis. Classification (NCBI taxonomy): domain Eukaryota; kingdom Metazoa; phylum Chordata; class Mammalia; order Primates; family Lorisidae; genus Arctocebus; species Arctocebus calabarensis. Next base: position 6,778 of record CAUYON010088235.1, read on the forward strand.
AACATATAGTTGAACCCTAAAAATTTTTAGAGAAACATTTTCACTGAGATAAAAATGTGTATTACCGCCTACAACATTTAAGGAATTACAAATCATAATCCCACATGCTTAAGGTTTTAATCAGACAATAGTTTACTTTCTATATATATATATATATGCCTTTATATCTTGCACATGGCTCTAATTTAGTTCAGTTTACTCTTAATTTTGACTTATATAAAATTTTTACTGAAAAGTAATCTGAATGACTACTCCAAATAACTTATTTCATTGCAAAGAAGCTGAATAAGTCTTTAATTTTATCTCTCACTATGAAGCCCAACAACTGAGTTTATATGCAGTTTTTATTTTATATTTATATTTTATTTATATTCATTTATTTACAGTACATTAGGTGACTTTTTTCACATTTGAGAAGTTTGAATCTATCATGGACTTGAACAACTTTACCAAACTAAAATTCAGTATTTGGCTTTTAAATCAGAAATAACAATATTATTTAAGATAATGGAAAATCAAGTATATTAATGTCTTTTCGCTCTATAATTAGCTATTCTGAAAATACAGTCTTCTTGGAAATATAGACTGCTGCATTTTCAGGCCTTTAAAAGATCCAAGATCACAACCTAGTCATGTAGTTAACAGATTGTAATAATCAGAAAGATTAATGAATAGAAGACACTGTTAACATTTGAATGGGAGTGGAGAAGAATGTTAATTCAATGATGTTAATCAATGATTCCAGAATGTTAATAATTTTAACATTAAAATTATTAAAACTATTTAATAAAATTATTATTAAAAATTATTAATTAAATTAATATTAAATTTATTAAATTATTAATTTAATTAATTAAAATTATTTCAGTGGACATATCAAAGAACACATATGTTTGGCTTTGAAATAATTTTTAAAAGCCTTCTGGATTCAGACATTTCTGCCTATACATGAAAAGGGCACTGATATTATTATCAGCTAAGTCTTAAGTCATCCTGCATGAGAAAGCTCTGCAGTAGTACAAAGCACTTGGTCAACTCAAATTCATTAGCTGAAATAGAGAAAAATTATAAAAGTAGAGAGAAATCACATAGATGGAATCAAATCCCATAATTTATTCATTCTGATTTTTTGTCTTTCTTTTTTTCTATTCTAACTGCCATATAGTGATAAAAATGAATTAAAATATCATTACAATTTTTTTAATTACTCCTAGTATTTGTCAAAGAAATTTTTGCATTGTATATTGAAATGCCTTGCTAATGGTCGTACAGAAACAGATTTTGCTTTTTCACGTCTGTCTGCACCTTTCTTCATTACATTGCTCCTTTCTTTCACTGAATATTTCCCTTAACTTTTACTGACACAAACATGGGAAGAATAAGAAGAGGAAAAGGAAGAATAATAAGGAGGAGAAGGAGGAGGAGGAGACAATGAGGGGCAATATTAATTATCAGGCAGATAATTTTGTGTGGTGTTTTAGTCTAAATTTTGTACAGTTGTTCTTTGGTATTTGGGAGGGGGAGATCGATTCTAGGACCCTAGAGGATACCAAAATTCATAGATGCTCAAGTCTATTATACAACACAGCACAGTGTTCGTGTATAACTGACTTAGGCACATATTCACATATACTTTAAGTCAGAAATTTCCATTGTTTTTGGCACCAGGAACTGGTTTCATGGAAGACAGGTTTAGAGTGGGTGGGATGGCTTTAGAATGATTCAAGTGCATTATATGTATTGTGCATTTTATTTCTATTATTTTTACATTGTAACATACAATGAAATAATTATATGACTCAGCATAATGCAGAATCAGTGGGAGCCCTGAGCTTGTTTTCCTGCAATTAGATAGTCCCAGTACCAGCATCACCACCCAAGCTTCTCCTTAGATCATCAGGCATTAGATTCTCCTAAGGAAGGCACAATTGTGCAATCTAGATGGCTCCCACACATAGTTTAGGGGTCATGCTTCTGTGAGAACCGAATGCTGCCCCAGGTCTGATAGGAAGTGGAGGAGTCCAGGCAGTAATGTGAGCAATACAGAGGAAGCTTTGCTTGCAGGCTTACCTCCTACTGTGGAGGCTGGTTCAGAACAGGCCACAGACCAGTCCAGTCTGCAGTGGGAGACTGGGGACTGTAGCTTTCAGTCATCTCTGGATTGCTCATCATATCTAATACAACGCATACACATCTCTTATTAGCGTGGGCTCAACACATACTCAGTGCCTGCCAATTCATATAAGCATTGCTTTTTGAGACTTTGTGGAATTCAGTATTTTTTTTTTAAATTTCAGGTTAATATTTTTTCTCAGTATTTTTAATCCTTGGTTGTTTGAATTCAAGGATACAGAACCCACAAGACAGAGGACCAACTGTTTTTGCTTTAAGGATGTCTTTTATATATGAAAATTTTATATGTACTGCTTTATTTTGGGGAATAATGCACTTGGTCTACACCTTGCCTTTTTAGTTTCTGTGACTTACCTTTCATCTAGCCCAGTAGATATTATGTTTCTCAAATCCCATTTTGTAAGGAAGAATTATGCTAAGCATTAGGGGTCCTATATAAATGGTATTGGAACAGGTTTTAAATATTTCATTGAATTAAGTATTATTTTTTAAATCGAGAAATTAAATCAATTGGGAGCATCACTGCTAAATATATCTCAATTTGTTGATTATCTTAAAACTTCTCTAGCTATTATTAATCCTTTGTACAACTCTAATAGCCCACAATAACTTTGGATTTGATTATATGAGAAAGAAAAATATTATATTTTATATCTTTATGTTTTTAGCCCTCCACCATCCTATTAATCCAATTGAAATTATGAAAGCATTTCTCTGTGTTTTTATCACATTTTTTGTAATGTATTTCCTTCAACATTTAGATAATCCTAGCCAGTTGCACATATTGCTGTTAGTATCCTTATTTACCGTGTTCTTTAATAAATGGATCTGCCAGCATCCATTTTCATCAATAATAATCCCAATTTCATCGGTTTTGAAATTCAGCCTTTAATATCTGTGTAAAAAGAGATACAGCTTCAAATCCCACTCCCCACGTTATCTATAAAAGTTACTTAATAATCTAAGTAGTTATAGGTCAATCAAGTCAGTCAGTCCTCCCCTGGTTCTGACACTCTAGAAGCCATCGCAACCCTGGGCTGAAGAAAAAGCACCAGATGTGCATCATGGGAAACTAATACACACTGAGTCCTTCAGCTAGAGATCAGAGGGCTGGATGATGTATAGCTAAAGGTCATCATAAGTTAGGGGAAGGGCTTAAGAACTCTGTGAAAGGCCAGGCGGAGTCTCACACCTGTAATCCCAGAACTCTGGGAGGCTGAGGTGGGTGGACTGCTTGAGCTCACAAGTTCAAGACCAGCCTGTACCCTCTTCTAAAGCCCCTAGTAGTAGGCATTTGTTTAAACTATTCCTGTCGTTTTTGTTATTGTTTTTGACTTATAAGGTTCTCTTATATGTCTGGCTTATATAAGGTTCTCTTATATATTTGCCTTTTGTCTTGTTTTCTCCCAACCTCAGTGTGTGTTTAGTCAAATTTTTTTTTTCTTTTAGAGTGGGAAGAAGAAGTTCAATGCTTTATGGTCATGAATCTTGTTGATTTCAAATTAAAAGAATATTTATTTTGTGGACATTTAATATGGAGAAATATGACTAATTGAATAATAATCTATAATCCCACTCTCTGAAAAAACTTAACTACCTTTATTATAAAAGTAACATATTGATAACAATAACTACAAAAATCAAATCTGGCTGGGCATGGTGGCTCATGCCTGGAAACGTAGTACTTTAGGAGAGAGAGGAGGAAGAATCATTTGCGGCTAGGAGTTCTACACCAGCCTGAGCTACTAGGGAAGCTGAGGCAGGAGGATCTTTTGAGTGAAGGAACTAGAGGTTTGCAGGGAGAGGTTGATGTAGCCACTGCTCTCCAGCCAGGGCTACAGAGGGAGACCCTGTCTAAAAAAAAAAAAAATCCTGTAATCTCCCAGGGTGGAAATCAAGACAGACTTTTTTACCTTGTACACAAAGGAATTAACACCAAGAAAGGAAAAGATGGGGCTGCTCCTCTAGGACAGCTGTAATCGGTTAAGTGAAAGCATGTGTGGGAGGGGCTTTCTCCCGCCTGCACCTTAGCTTTACATGCTTCTTCATGAATTGCATGTAGCATTAGCACATTAAACCTCCACTTCTAGGTGTGATTTTTACTATTACAATGAAAATGTTACTACAAGTTGGAACTCAAGCTGAACTGTGCCTGGGGGTGCTCTGGGAAAGTCCCTGGCCATCCAAGACAGTAACTTGTGGTTATCAGGTGTTTCGTATCTTGTTTCTAATTGGCTAGACATTTGGCAAGACTCAGCTTGAGCAAGAGTCTCCTGCTCCTGCTTGTGGACAACACAAAAATAGGAAACCAACTGATCTGCTAGTCCCTAAAGCACACAGAAAGTTACAAAAAAAATGAACTTCCCTGTGTTTTCCAACCTTCTTTCCCTCCAAAATTATTGTTACAAGCTTTTTTGGTTTTGGTATTATTTCTGTGAGTATGTGTAGATGCTATAATAGATACTAAAATAATATTAATGTTCTATTAATTATCTGTATTATATGCAGTGACATCATCACATCAAAGAGCTTATGCTTTACACACCATTCTGTTCTGTGCATTTTTCAATTTAACACAGTATACTTGAGATTCTGCACATCAACATATAAAAAGGGACCTATTTTAAAGTGTCTATATTACCCAAAGCAATACATAATTTTAATGCAATTCCTATCAAAGCTCCATTGTCATGTTTTAACGATCTCAAAATAATAATACTTCGTTTTATATGGAATCAGAGAAAACCTCAAATAGCCAAGACATTACTCAGAAATAAAAACAAAGCAGGAGGAATCACGCTACCAGACCTGAGACTCTACTATAAGTCGATAGTGGTCAAAACAGCATGGTATTGGCACAAAAACAGAGAGGTAGACATTTGGAACAGAATAGAGAACCAAGAGATGAATCCAGCTACCTACTGTTACTTGATCTTTGACAAGCCAATTAAAAACATCCAGTGGGGAAAAGATTCCCTATTTAACAAATGGTGCTG
>CAUYON010088236.1:0-17312 GCA_963573935.1 Arctocebus calabarensis
TCTCTGTGTATTCTGGTTATTAAAACTTTGTCTGAGGCATAACCTGCAAATATTTTCTCCCATTTTTTATCTTATTAGAAACTTTTATAGCCTAAATCTTTTGTCATCATGTACTGAAAATACCTTCTGCTAATCCACGGCTTATCTTTTAAATTTCTTTACAGAGATTGGATGGAAGTATGCTGCTAAAGGAATCAATCTTTTCCTTTCAGCTTTAAGAAATCCCCTTTAATTAATACCCTGAAACCATGAAGATATTCTCCTACATCTTATTCTCCAAGATTTCACTTTAAGTATTTACTGCATTCAACATGGGTTTTTGCATAAGGGAGAGACCAAAGGTCTGATTTTGCTGTTTGCTCTATGAATAGTCAATTACCTCAACAGCCTTCATTAAATTGTCCTTCCTTCTTCCATGACCTTCACCACCAACTCTGTCAATAACATGTTTACATACACATGTGAGTCTTTGGGGAGCCCCTCTGTTCTGTTTCCCCTGCTTAGCTCACCTACCTCTAAGACAACTCAAGACTGCCACCTCTGTGTAACATGCTTCCAGATTCAGACAGCAAGCCACCCCCAACCTTGTCCTCCTTCAAAGAGTTCCTGTCCACTCTTGATCCATTATTCTTCCGTATAGATTTCAGAATAATCTCATTGAGTTTAGTGAAAAATTCTATTAGAGGTTTAAAATTAGAACTATATTAAATCTATGAATCATTTGGGGGAGGATTAATTTCTTTATGATATTGTGTCTCCTCTGTGAACATGACATATCTCTTGGTTTTTCTAAATATCATTCAGTAAATTTTATCATTTTCCCGACAAAAATCTTGTATATTTTTAGTATTTCTAGGTAGCTGGGTTTATTTTTGTTCGTTTGTTTTATTTTGTAGCTATTGCAAATGGTATTTTGTTTTAAAAGACCTCTTATAACTGATACATAGTTTGTGAAAATATAACTTTTTAACTTAAAAATACAGTATCTTGCTGAACTGTCTTATGAATTCCAATTGTCTAATCTCTTGGACTTGTTACATAACAGTCATCTCATTTGCAAGAAAATGACAGTTTAGTTTTTTCTTTTATAATTTTTACACTTGATCTTTGAGGCCGAGGAGCGATCTTCTTCTTTTATAATCTTTAAAACTTCTATTTCCTATACTTGTTTTTCTAGGTAGAATTTCTTGCACTACATTAAATTGTATGGTGAGAGTGGATATCCTAGATTTCCCCCCCGCCCCTGCCCGCGATGTTAACAGGAATTATTTTAATGCTTCACCATTAGGTAAGATGACATCTGTAGTGCTTTTTAAAAAATAGATACTTGTTATTACATTAAAGAAATTTTTGTCTAATTCTTGTATGCTGTGTCCTTTTCTTTTTAGAAAAATCCTAAGTAGACTAAAGCTTTTTTTTTTTTTTTTTGCAGCTTTTTACTGAGGCCAGGTTTGAACCCACCACCTCCGGTATACGGGGCCAGCGCCCTACTCCTTTGAGCCACAGGCACCACCCTGGGGACTAAAGCCTTTTATGAAATGCTTTTAATGTGTCAATTGATATCACTGTGTTCTTTCACTTTCTTAGTGTGCTTAAGTGCATTAATTGAATTTCTTTCATGACAGAAGAAGTTAAGGGTGTTTTTAAAAAACTTAAGACAGATCTTATAATAAAAACCTTTTTACTTAAACCTCAGGCTTTAATGGCTGATTAGCTTGTATACATCAATGGGTAAAGTTTACAGTATGCAATTATGCCTCAGTATTAAACAATCTGAAATCTGTTTTCAGATTTCGACCCACATTGCCAAGATTGGACTATCCCAGGGCAAAACCACTTGGTGGGTTCTGATATTAACATAATCCATACTTTCTTCTGGAGCTTTCCCTCAGAGGTAAACAAAAGAACTGCCATGGCCCGGGTTGCCTAGAAGTTCAGCCATGTTTTTCTGTCTTCCCTTTTCATGGCCTTTGGTTCTCATTTTATGGAAAAAGTATTTTATTAAATTACTCTGAGATACCAATTGCATTTTCTTGAAGTTGTATTTTCATCTCTGTTCCTCCAGTATCTGGACCTGCTGGTGCCTTTCCCGTACAAGTCTTGTTTTCCAAAGGAGTGGTGCTGTTTGGTTGTGTTTTTACATTGATGGAGGAAGGACTTTGTTGACTAACGTAAGTCAGTGGCACAGAGCACCTCCCTTCCAGGTGGCTCTGTTTTGCCTGGCCACCTGTGTCAACACATGTGGATGGCGAAATTTATTTTGATTCAAGGGTAAAAAGTGGGCAAGTGTGGCTATACTGTACCCTTGCTCATAGCAAATTTGGGATGGCTTTTCTCTGTATCCCTGGAAGAAAGTATAGCTTCTTAGGAAGTGTTTCTCTTCTTTTAATCTTCTGTGGCTGGTACACAGTCCTAGCAAACCCCATACCCCTCCTGTCCCACCCCTTCCCAAGGCTGGCAGGGAGGGAAGATCCTCTGTGTCCCCTGAAGCTATTCTGGCCTCTGCTCTGCTCTACCCACCCCTCAACCCTGTCTGCCGTCCATTTTCTTGAAATCCTTGAAAATCTCTTGCTTCCTCATAGTCATCCTCTGTCCCACTCTCTCTTTTTTCTTATTAATTTTATGCTTCTTTAATAGCATTTCAATGAAAATTTTGCAGGCAGGAGGGAAAAGTGCTTATGCTTGGTCCATCGTTTTAAGCCAGGACCCATCAAATCATCAGTGTCCAGTTAGGCATCTGGGGCGCGCATCAGAGCTGTAATTGTGGATCTCCCTGCTTTACGCGCACCCCTCTCTCCTCAGACGCTGGCTTCGCTCTCACCCCACCAGCCTATGAGCCTGTCAGAGCAGGAGTTACCCTGTTTCCCAGCCCCAGGCACAGACATGGCATGGCAGAGCTGCCTCGAAAAATGCACAGATGGCCTTTTGGAACATGAATGTTTGTTGAATGAGTCAATCAATGCATTAACATTAATAGTATAATCAGATTTTAAGAATACATTTGTAAATATACTGGACAAAAGTCTTCCTTTTCCTTTCTCATTTGAAAATCAAGTATTTTTAATTATGAAAAGTTGATTGTTTTCTTATCTCAGTCCCACAGTGCAGTCCGCACAAGCTCCAGGTAGCCCTGCTGAGAGAGAATTGATACTATAGCTCAGCCCAAGCATGAGCAGTGCCCTGGGACTCCATCTACTTCCAGTGTTGGAAGATGTTTTCCAGGCCAACGGAGAGTCTTTAAAATATCAAATGTTTTCCTATCAGAAAAACAAAATAAAGGCAATGACTCCAGGGAACTTTGACGTAATAAAAAACTTTAAATATAACACCAGAAAATTTCTAGGGCTCCGGTCAACCAAACTTACACGTAGTGAACCTCTACAAAGCTGGCATCATTGTGTAGGCTTAGATACAGCACAAACCAAATTATGTTATCCAAACTTACCAGTTCTTATAACGAAACTTAGCCCTGCCCCCTGATGTGGCTGTCCGTGGACTCCTTCTGTACGTTTGGCATCCTGGTGCCTTGGGGATAGCGTGGACTCTAGATTCGTTGTCACGGAGAAAGTAGCTTCTCAGAGAGGAAAGTAGAGCCACCCTGGGGATACGAGCTCAGCACCTGTAGGCTTCCCCCTGCCAGGCTCAGACCCCACCTCCCCACCCCCACCCCACCTTCCCACCCTCCATCCCCCCTCCACCTCCTCAACCCCCACCCTTCAGCAGCACCTGCCTCAGCCACACCCGGCAGGACACAGAAAAGGGAACAGAGCAGCCAGGCTCAGTCCCAGGTTCTGCTGAGCCCTGATCCTCTCCTGAGCACCAAGCCTCTGGGCCTCTAGCCTCAGCCTCCTTCCCACATGAGCCACTCGTACCTGGCTGGCTCCTGCATCTTTGGAAGTGGCCTCCGTTTCCAGTTCTCTGGCCCATTGTCCCACAACAACACTCACTGTGTGGGATTTGAGTTTGGTCATCTCTCCTTCTGGCCTGCGTACCTATCTGTACTCAACCCCACACTCAAGCCTGACCTGTGATGCCAGCCATCCTGTTTTCAAAACCTGACATGTTCTGGGAAGTTCCATCCCCTGCTACCCACATCCTGGCATGGCAGCTCTGGCATCTATGACCCCCCCACCCCATGCCCCATTTACAGTGAACAATTGAGAACTGGGCTTTTCAATGTTTACCACATCAATAAAGTGAGACAAGCTCTTTGCCAACCACCTGTGCGTCATAAGGATTTGGTCTCTGCCCATCGATGCTGGCCTCTGTCTGCTAGGGCCTCCGATGGAGTGCAGGGGTGAGGGTAGTTGATGAATATTTCTATACTTTCTCCAAAAATCAGGCATCTTATACCCATAGTCAAGAGCCTGGTGTCTAAATACAATTCTCCAACGAAAGAAACTGTGACTCCTTGGAGAAATGGCTAATTCTAGGTTTGGAGCAGAGAAAACACAAGATAAGCCTAACATATCTTATAGTATCAGAAAGTAGCTAGTGCTCAAAAACCAAAGGATGAGACATGTCAAAGGGACATAAGGGCCAAACCAAAAGAGGTGAAGCTGGAACAATTTGGGCAAAAATATAAATAACGTCATATTGAAATATAACCCAATAGATCTATACTGATATAACATGTGAATAACTAAATGAAAAAAGAGACACAAATCTTCCTTACATAAGAATTCCGAGTGGTAAATATACTGTCATCTAGGACATTGGAGCTTAACTCTCGCCTTGAGAATAGCTAGACTTAGTGATTCTCTCTCAAAGAAAAAACCAGGGAAATAGGAATTTACATTGGAGAAGTCTGGCAAACACTACCTACCTTAACCAAGTGATGAAAGTTAATGTCACTGGATCTCACGTATCCCTGACATGGCATGATGGAAAGTACACTTTAGGGGTGGCGCCTGTGGCTCAGCGAGTAGGGCGCCGGCCCCATATGCCGAATGTGGCAGGTTCAAACCCAGCCTCTGCTGAACTGCAAAACAACACACAAAAAATAGCCGGGCATTGTGGCAGGTGCCTGTAGTCCCAGCTACTCGGGAGGCTGAGACAAGAGAATCGCCTAAGCCCAGGAGTTTGAGGTTGCTGTGAGCGGTGTGATGCCACGGCACTCTACTGAGGGTGACAAAGTGAGACTCTGTCTCTCCAAAATAAATAAATAAATAAATAAATAAATAAAGTACACTTTGCCTCTGTTGTAGCCTTTCAAACATCTGAAATCCAGTTACGTATGTGGCTCACACCTGTTGTGAGCCCAGCACTTTGGGAAACTGAGGCAGAAGGACCTCTGGGCCCAGGAGTTCTAGCCTGGGCAACAGAGCAAGACCCTGTCCCTGAGAAGAGAAGAGAGAAGGGGAGAGGAAGAGAGGGAAGGACTCCAAACCCAGTATAACCATGAGAAAAATACTAGACAAACCCAGACTGGAGGACAATCAACAGAATAGCTAGCCAGTTCCTCGAGTTAGCCAAGGTCATGATAGCCACCGTTGAATGTGGGAAACACATTTGACAGTTCCTCTGAAACGTAAACCACAGGATCCAGAAATCCCATTCCTAGATATACACCCAAAAGAATAGAAAACAAGGCCTCAAGCATGGCTTTATTCCTTGAGTTCCATTATCTGCTACACATGCCATCTTCATTTCACACAAATAAACGTGCATGGTGGGTGGAAGGCCCACTGATACCTCCTGACTGTGTCCTATGTGCCGCGAGGGTCCAGGGCTCTCTGAAGTCTGGCCCTCTACCTCCTGCCTGACAGGCGCCTCCCTGTCACACTCTGGCACTGGCCCATTAGGGCTCTCAGAGCCCAGCCGTGCTTGCTCATCTATTCACGTGTGGCAGGTAACACGGTCATTCAAACTTAGCTGAATGAATGCTATTGATCATGTTTGGGGAGAGGAAAGGAATGTAACAAAACAGCAGAAAATAGAAATTCAAATGCTTAAAAAGAGGAAGAAAAATAAAGCCACTATTTCATGAATACCAGTGCCATAGTTACATGGCCCTAGGTACTGACATTCAATCTTTCAAATACACACAACACCCCCAGGGAGGTATGTTATTTGTAGATGAGCAAGTACCCCAAGGAAGGTTGAGTCTTTTTCTCAAAGTAAATTTCAAAGAGAAGGTTTGAGCAGGTCATGTCTTAATTTCAAATGTTTGCTCTTTCCATCAGCTCAGCTGCATGGACCAGCTGTAAGTGAATGCTTGCCTGATTGAAGAATCACTAATTTCCCCTTTGGAAAATCACATTCGCTGTTACAGGCTGTACTCCTGCCAGGCAGGTTACTGCAGAAGGCACCAGGGCTGCAGGTGCTGGGTCAGGGGAGCTGGGGAGACTCACCCCCTTCTCTCCCCTGCGGCTCTCTAGTGCACTCCTGCGTCAGGCTGTGGGGGCACCTCATCTCAGTCAACAAGTCTTGGAGTTTAACAGGAAAACAAGGATCCAGTTAAATCAGCATAAAAGCAAATTAGTAATTACCAAAGCTGTCAAGTCACAGCAGAGGCCCAAGAATTTCAACAATGATCAAGACATCATTTTAAAATATTTAATTGCATTTATGTTATACCAAATGGCAGCTCAGATTGCTTCTGCTTAGAGGTGTTCTTTGGGGAAGCATTCAAAGTGCCAAAAGGTTTAATTTTTCCTACATGATGAGCAAATACACCAAGAGCTGCATAGACTTGGTGGAGCATATTCTTATGCACATGGATTTTGTAATATTTGCATAGTTCCCTGGAATATGCAACACGGGCTCCTGCTTTGTGACTTGGAGGTTCTACAAATGTGTATTTGAGGTTTGGATGGAATGATAAAACTATCAAAAGACAATATGAACTTTAATCGAATGCATAAGATTAAACATCGATTACACTCAAACTTCTTGAGAATTAATAATATTTACTGTCCATAGTGTTTAATGTCTCAAATATCTTGAGATCCTCCCTTTGTACACTTAAACTTCTGAATAAGGACTCGAGAGACAGGGAGTAACAGGCAGCTGGTGCTGCAAGAGGAGCTCTGTCTGAGGGGCCTTCCCAGCATCCTTCTCTCTGAGACGGGTTCCTAGCATCCTCTTCTCTGAGGGGTCTTCCCAGCATCCCTCTCTCTGAGGGGTCTTCCCAGCATTCCTCACTCTAATGGATGTTCCCAGCTGCCATATTGTTGATGATGTTCCCAGCATCCCTCACTCCAATGGACATTCCCAGTATTTCTCTCTGACGATACTCCCAGCATCCCTCTGTCTGGTGGACATTCCCAGCGTTTCTCAAATGACATTACCAGAATCCCTCTCTCTGATTCATTTTCTCAGCATCCTTTTCTCTGATGACATTCCCAGTATCCTTCTCTCTGGTGGACATTCCCAGCATTTCTCTGATGACACTACCAGAATCCCTCTTTCTGATGTACATTCCCAGCATTTCTCTGATGGCATTCCCAGCATCCCTTTCTCTGCTGGCATGTTCCCAGCACCTCTCTCTTTTTCTAATGACCCTTCCCTGCAGCCCTTTCTCTGATATCACTTCCAGAAGCCCCTCTCTCTCTGATGGGCATCCCCAGTACCTCTCTCTCTCCAAGAAGTGCTTCCAATATTCCTCTCCCTGATGGCATGTTCCCGGCACCTTTCTCTCTGAGACTGTGTCCCGAAGATTCCGACGTCTGATGAGCATTTTCAAGATCCCTCTCCATTGTTCTGTTTCTGGAATCCCTCTCTCTGTGTCCCCAGGTCCTACTGTGACATTGCCAGTCCCATATGTGCCATCTTTCAGTGCCCATTCCCTTCCCTGTCAGGAGTAACTAGCAGTCAGCTTCTCAGTTTATAAGTTCTCTTCCAGACCAACTCAGCCTCTGGCATCCCACAAAGACGGACAAGACGACAGCAATGGCAGCGTCTCCTAGGAGAGGCTGCAGCAGTGCGCTGCAAGAGGCCCACAGTCCAACATGGCACGTGAGTCAAGTGAACCATCAGGGTCACTGTGCAGCCAACAATATGCCCAGGTACAGCACCCAGTCCTCTCAGGTAGGTATCAGCTCCATTTTACAGGGGAGGAGACTGAGGGGCAGGATATCCATGTAATGAGGCCAAGTGGCAGAAGCAGTACACAAACATAATGACTGCGGTTCTGGAAAGTGCTCAGACGAAAAAGCCAATCCCGAATATTACACACTGCCTGACTCCATTATATCACATTACTGAAATGACAGAATTATAGAGTGGAAAACATGGGTGGCTGCCAGGGGTCAGGGATGGAGGAGGGAGCTGGGTGGGATTTTGAAAGGTCAACAAGTGATGCCCTCCTCATGCTGGTGGAACTGTCTGTACTTGTCAGTGGTGGGGGAGATGAGAACCTACCCATAAGATAAACACACACAATAAGCACAAGTAAAATGAGGAGTCTGAATTAGCCGTACCAATGTCAGTATCCTGGTTTTGATACATTGTACCATGGTGCGGTAGGCTGTTACTATTGATGGGAAACGGAGAAAGGGAACATGGAATCTCTATGTTACTTCTTAGAATGGCCTATAAAACTATAATAATCTCAGAATAAACCATTTCATTAAAAGAAATACAAGTTTGTAAACTATGTGCATGGTAGAACCTATCTAATTCAGCATTTAACTAAGGGGACATTGCACATCCTGGGTTGTAATATTCAGAATTTGTTATTGTTGTTTCAGTTTATCTAGCAACTTCAACTAAAAAGTAACATCAATTTTAGCTTTCAAAAAAAGGCCTTAGAAATTCAGAGGCAGAATGCCCTTTTTGCTGGGAGATTAAGGCAGGCATCTGAAGGGAGTGAGGTTTGCACTTGGTCTTGAAGAATAAGATAAGATGGAAAGGAGAAATGTTTCCTTTTGGAAGACACAAAGCTCAAAGCCAGCTAAGCACAGGACAAATCCGGTGTGTCCCTTTGGGAGCTGAAGACCAAGACCAGATTAAGATCACAGTCCTGATCCAGACTCAACCTTGAACTATGCTGCTTTTTTTAAAAAAAGTTTTAAGATAAAACTACATAGAGTTTTTGGTTTGGTTTTTCTTCAATTAAAAAAATTACTTTTAAATAATCACACACACACACACACACACACACATTTTATTTTCTTCCCATGCCCTTGTTCCCTTGATGCCCTGCTCTCAGTCAGGTGTCAAGGCTGCTTGCGACAGTAGAAGGAACATGAATTTGACTGGGTTAAATTGGGGGTGATGCTACCTACTCTGCAGGGTTGTTTTGAGCATCAAGCAGCAAAGCGTACATGAATGCGCTCTGTGAATCATAACCAGCTGAAGAGACGTGACTCACTGTTATGAATGACCTGACTCAGACTGTGGTGGACATTGCTGATTATGGCTCCATATTCTGCTCTTTGAGGGCATCACAACAGGGGACAGGACAGTATGGCCGGAAAGAGCAGAGGTGTGACCAGCTCCAGATCCACCACTGACTTGGGCCTTATGACTCTGGATGGACCATTTCACTTGTTGGGTTCCAGGTTCCTCATCAGTGAACGGAGCCAGGAGAACCTCAGAGGGTTGTTATAAAATTAAATAAGACAATTAAGACACATTTGATTAACTAGGAGAATGCATCTAAGGTGGATAAAATCTATGCTGTCCACTATTGCTTTTATGATTAACATTTAAACTTCTGTGCGGGGTGCTGCAAACCAAAAGCTGACCTTTGCAGGTGTGGGGTGTGTGGAGGAGACACGCAGAGAGAAGGGGTTGCGTGTCACCAAGTAGGTCTTCAGCGTCCTTTTTCTTGAACCACCTGGAAGGTGTGCTAAGACTTCAAGCTCCTGGGCGCAGCTGGTGGAAGGCGATGAAACCAACAGCAACAGCTGCTGTGACACCATGCTCCTGTCACCTTCCACCCCCATTCTCAAAGTGGGGATATCAGAAGTCCGGTGTTTTTATAAGTGGCTCACTGCACATATAAAAGCGTCGTGAGAGGAAGGTCACCTCTTGGCTTGGCTCAGATTCATTCCAATTCTCCAATTCATTCCAGATCTCCAATTTAGGCAGAGATCTTCATTTCATCTGAATGAAATGCTGGGCTCAATCTTTTTGCGGCAGTGTTCCCGGCCAAGTTCATCCTCTCATAGGCTCCTCTAGAAGGACTGGTAGGAGCAGCATCCCGTAAGTTCTTGGATGCTGAAAGTTGTTTTTCTACATCCTTGGTGTGGAAGGACAGTTTGGCTGGTTATCCAATCCCTGGTCTGCACTTTTGAAACTGCCGCTTCATTGTTCCCTCACTCTGTATCTTGTCGTTGAAAAGTCTAATGCCCATTGAATCCTTTTGCCTTTGTAAGTTTCTTTTTTCTGGAGGCATTGAGGCTATTTCCTTTACCTTTGAACTCTTACAGTTTTACTAGATATGTTTTGGAGTCGATTGCTCTGGGTTAATTTTTTCTAGTGGGCCCTTTCAATTCATAGATTCAGTGTTTTTTTCTGAAAATTTTTCTTGGATTTTAATTGCAAATATTACCTCTGTACCATTGCTTTGATTTTTTCTTCATCAGGGACCACAATAGTAGAAATCTTATTCCTTTTTTTGTCTGTCCTCTACTTCCACTATTCCCTTTCTGATTCTTTTTACTTCTTTACCTCATTTTTTTTTTGGTTGGTTTCCTGCCTTTCCTCAACATTTCCTACAAATTTTCATTTCCGTATATTCTCCCTTGCAAATCTTGTAATTTGTTCTTTATTTCTGAGACATTTTTGTCTTTTTCTTCCATTTTCCTGAACTCAACTATTTTTTCATATATTCCTAGTTTTTAAAAATATTGACTTATCTTTTTTTGCAGTTTTTGTCTGGGACTGGATTTGAACCCACCACCTCCAGTATATGGGGCCGGCACTTTTGAGCCACAGGTGCCGCCCCTATTGCCTTCTTATCTTTAGAATTTCTGATTCAAATACATATTTGAGTATATTTAGGTCTGTTTTAAATGTTGTCTTATAGTTTTTCTGGGGAGAACTTTCCTCAGTTGATATGTATTTATATATACATACATACATGGTTTTCTGGTTAGAGGCATAATTTTCTGGATCTATTAATCGTTTCTCTTGCTTATTTGTGTGGCATCAGTGTGTTTCACTGCTCTTCTGGCTCGGTGGTACTCTACTCTGTCAGGAAAGTCCAGACACTTGTGTGTGTGTGTGTGTGTGCACACATGCTATTGGGAGTGCACGTGTTGGTAGTGAGGGAGAGCTCCAGTGACCTTCTGTTTCAGCTCTCTTTATCTCCTGGGACCCCAGGCTTTCCCTTTTTGCTTCTTCTCCCCTTCTTCACCAAATTTCAAGGACTTTCTTCCTATTTGTCTTTTTCTTCCTAGTACCTGTGCATTTTGAAAACCATTCCTTCAGATTGCATGTAATTGTAAATCCTTTCTTCGAGGTCAAAGTCGTGACGACCTGGATATGATTTTAGTGTTTTCAGATTTAGGGCAGACGCCGTCGTCCTGCGGTGGTGGGAGATCAGTCTCAGGACCCTGCACCAGCCCCTCGTCTCCCCTCTGTTAGCTTTCCTTGACCTGTCTTTGCTCACCCCCCATAAAGCCTGCAGTGGGGTGAATGTGAGCAGGTCAGAAGCACGAGAAATCACGTGCTTGGATTTAGGGACTTTTTTCCTTCTTTTAATTTACAGTTAGTTTGAAGTTTTTACATTCTCCATCTTTAAATTTTTCTGAGGGTTACTATATAGAGAGAGATTTTTCCAAAGCATTGGACATACAGACAAAACCCCATCCCTTTCATGAAGCATCGCTGTTACATTGATGTCCAAACCTGGCATAGTACAAATATAAGAAAACTACAGACTAATCCCACTCATGAACACTGATGCAAAAAATGCTAAATAAGGGCGGTGCCTGTGGCTCAGTGAGTAGGTCGTTGGCCCCATATACCGAGGGTGGCAGGTTCAAACCTGGCCCCAGCCAAACAGCAACAAAAAATAGCCGGGTGTTGTGGTGGGCGCCTGTAGTCCCAGCTACTCAGGAGGCTGGGGCAAGAGAATCGCCTAAGCCCAAGAGTCGAAGGTTGCTGTGAGCTGTGATGCCACAGCACTCTACCCAGGGCAATAAAGTGAGATTCTGTCTCTACAACAAACAAACAAACAAACACTAAATAAAATGTTAGCCAGATGAATCCAACACCAAATTCATACAATATTAAGAGGTGGACTTCCTTCCAAAATGCAATATTTATAACATTTGCGTCTACACGTGTTGACGGCAGGGCTTAAATCTTTGTATTATACAAAGAGTGGAAAGTCAGTTTGCTGAGTGAAAGGATGAGTATGCATTACACACCTAAAGTTCCAGCCAGATGTGATAAGAAGCTTCTCGGAGAAGATATATGTTAAAATTTAACTACTGGGTTGGGTAAAAACAGGCTCACAATTGAGAGCACATTTAAGGCAACACTTTGACCCTCACGGGCGGTCTGTCCCCACCAGTCTGTCCCCACTTCCTTCTCTGGACGGCACAGCAGAGACCTTGTTGCCGCCACTGCTGCTGCTATTTTCCACTAAGGCGGGGTCCAACCACCCTGAAGTGCACGCTCCAAAGCTGCTCTACCCGGGCTCCGGCCTCCTGCAGTCTGTACTGAACGAGTACAGTATCTGTACGGCGTCTCCGTTTGGAGACAAAGCTGCCCACTGGGTCTGTTTGTTCCGTGTACTATCCCTCCCTCCTGCCCTCTCTCATCTTAGTTTATCCTGCTTTCAAAAGAAATGGGGCATTAGAAAGAGGGTAGAGACCTAGATTCTAGATCTCGTTGTACCACAGTATGTGTGAGACTAGAGGCCAGTCACATAATGTCCTTCTACCCCTGCTTCGTCCTCTGTAAAATAGGTCTTCTTCATGAACGGGGCTGTTAAAGGATGAAATGATGTAGGCCTCTGAAAGGGAGAGACACACGCAAAGTGCGCGGCTGCAATGTCCCAGTGGAGTGGGTAAAAAATCAATAGAGTCTCCCGGATAAGCTTTTGGTCATAAAATCTATCTCTGATTACCATTTAATAAAACATATGCCTTGGCGCAGTGTCGTGCTTCATGCCCATAATCCCAGCACTTGGGGATGCCAAGTTAGGAGGATCACTTGAAGCTAAAAGTTCAAGACTAGTTCAGGCAACATAGTGGACTCCATCTCCTACAAAAAAATTAAAGATTAGCTGGGCATGGGGGCACGCACCTGTAGGCCCAGCTACTTGGGAGGCTAAGCCAGGAGGATCACTTGAGTCCAGGAGTTTGACACTACAATGGGATATGATTGCACTCATATTGTGCAATAGAGCAAGATCCCATTGGCAGGAAGGAAGGAAGGGAGGGAGGGAGGGAGGAAGGAAGGAAAGGTGGGTCAGTCCTAATTCTTCCCCCAAAACCAAATCCCACAATTTCTCACTACTGTATTGCCCAGGAAGCTCTAACCGCTTTCATTCAATTGAGTGAATGAGAGTTTCATTTCACTCATTCTTCCCTAACTGAGGACTCCTGTGAGCAATGACAGGAATAAGCCTGATGACAGAGACATTTCTTCTGTGACTAATTCTGGGGAATACCTGTCTATCTCCTCCTAGGGTTCCAGAACAATCTACCCACTGAGAACAAAGCCAACTGGCACCCTGCTCCCCACGCAGAGACTCACAGGCTTGTTCCCAAGGCTTGAACACCCACCTTCTCTCCAACAAACAAAAGCCTGACATTTGCACAGGTGCTTTTTTTAAAGCCAAAATACCAAGGAAAGATTGAAGAAATCTGAATCTCAAATACATGAATCCCTGATATTTTAGACCAGGATCTCAGCCTAGGACCAAGGATACACATCCCAGGCCACAGACACAGATCTGAGGCTTGGGGAGAGCTCTCTTTGCCTGCAGACATCCCTGTTGAATGATAAGCCCACCCGGGTCCTGCTGCTTGACTAGATTACAACAAAATCTCTCCAACTATTTATTCATTCATTAAAAAAAATGTTTATCCACTTCCTGCCACATGCCAGGCACTTCCCGATGGGCTGACAGCCCCACGTGGAACGCGTGGAGAGGGTGGCTGCCCACAACAGTGTGATGGATTCAGACATCAATCAATCAGATCCTGAATCACAGTCTCTGAATCATGAATGCGTCATTGCAATCTATGATGAACTCAGTAGGAAAAGGCCAACACTGGCTCTACTCTGGAATGAGCGTGGCAAGGAAGGCTTCACAACCCTCAGCCTTGGGCCTTGAATGTAGTAAACATGCAATGAATATTGAGCGGATAGATCTGAGCCCTGAAAGATGAGTGGGCGTTAACCAGGCTGGGGTGGGCGGGGCAAAGAGAGGAGTGGTCCAGGAAGTGGTCACAGCTTATGCAAATGTCCTGAGACAGGAAGGAGAACAGCCATTTTGAGCTAAGGAAGAAAGGTCAGCGTGGCTGGTGGGTAGAAAGCAAGGAGCAGATATTGGAAAAGATGGGGAAGGAAAGTCCTCAGGGGCCACCAAACTCTATTCTCATTCCCAGAACCACGATATGATTGTGATTCCTTTCAAATCACCTCATTTTGATCTGTTGCGCTCACACATATTAACTCTTAAATACTGTTGCTAGGCACCAAAAGAGATCTATGAGATTCTGACCTGCCCTTGAGGGTTGGCCTTCTTGTGAAATATCGCTTTGTTCAAGATGCACAGCAAGTGGAAACTGTACACACCAGCAAAGGTGCTGGGCACACTCTTTTCACAGGTGAACAATACCTGCTGGCATAATACCAATGGTCTGGGCATCATCTTTGACAAAATGATAGAATCCTACAACCCTTCTGAGCCCTGTGGGGTGTCTCTCAGGCTAGCACTACCCCCAAACTCCACAAAAGACACAGATCAGAATTTCAAGGGAAGAATATCATTAGGGCTTAACCTGGGTTCAAACATTGAGCCGGGTACCTCTGTTACAAGAGAAAAACCTTGTGTCCCCTCTGCAGAGGGGCAGGCAATGCAGAGGGAGGGGGCAGGAAATCCAGGACAACCCTGGTGGGGTGCAGGGTTCTGGGATCACCAACTGGAAGAGCCAGAATAGATCCCAGAGACTGTGTTCTTCAAACCTCTGTACAAATGAAAAGTCCGAGCCCCAGAGAAGGTGCCATATCCCTCACTAGCTCATGCAGAGAGTTAGTGGAAAGCAAAATCTAGACTTTAGCCTATGCACGTGCCATCCACTGAGGTTGCCGCACCACCACACCCGCCCTGGGTGTGCAGAGTGTCTGTTGCAGTCAGGCACCCCCCGTCAGGGAGGGAATGAGGGACCTGAGCTGACTGCTCTCACTTTCAACATTCAGATATCACTACAGGCATGAAGATCCTGAAAGCAGAGGAGCATGGAGGCATTGGGAGGAGGTCACTTCCCTCTCTGCTCTCCAGCTGTCGTCAGTTGCAGGAAGAAACACGTGTTCTCTTATTTAATAAAACGTTCCAACCAGTGCCCCAGTGACATCTTCGAACACCCCAGCTCCTCCCACTGTGCCCCTTGAACACAGTCGGCAGGCAGACTTGTCTTAGGCCAGGTCGCCTCGCGGTTTTAAGATGCTGCAGCTGTGCAGATGCCACCTCCAAACTCAACACGGGCTGGCAGAAGAGGTTCCCTTGGCAGAGTTGTTTCTCACAGAAACCAGGGATGGGATTCGACCTTCCCTGAATCCTCTGGGGGCTGAGTGGACATCTGGACAAACTCAGCCAAGATAAAGCAGAGACGGATTTTGAATAAGGAGCGGCCTGCCTGCAGGGGCTCCCAGCATCCTTTACGCCTCTGGGCCATTTCGTTTTTAGTTGCTCTGAGGGAGGAGTTCGAATGCCAACAGCACAGTCAGCACAAAGGAAGCTGCTTCACCCGGTAGGGACGGCCTGTGGAGTTGATTATGACGGATTTAAATTCCACTTTGTTTCGTTTGATGGAAAAGTCATATTCGAAACTCACACTTTACCCCCTCCAGGAGCCTCTGCTGTTCAGATCCAGCACTCCTATAAGCCTGTCGGATAAAATAAATGAAAGTGAGAACAAGAAGGATTTCTGTGCTATTTGCCCTTAATATCCTGGAGCAGGACTTGGATTTATTTATTTGGAACAGAACTGTGGCCTGTAAAGCCTTATAAAAGCTCCTGGTGTTAACAAAACATCTAATAAAGGCAGCTCTTAAAAACAAAATCCGTGCAGGAACTGAGCTTCCTTGTTATCCTGTGACTGGGAAAAAGGAACTACAAACAAAAATTAATATGATGTCTCTAAAGCATCAGATGGCTTTAGTATCTGTGCTACAGCATAAGAGTTTGTTTCACAGACTTTGCAAATACAGTGACCACTGCTCACTTCGTCAGAGCACCCTGTGTGTGGGGGAAATGTATTACCCAAGGACACTGTGACCACTCTTATTTATAGAGTACTGCTTCTAATCCACTGATGACAACCTCTCGCTGTTTGCTGTTCCCTCCATGGTCATGTTCAGAAGGGCCTGGGTAGCCTCCCACACACTGCTCACCTCTCCCACCCCCCAGACACACGCCCTGTCCACAAGAATCAGATGCAGCTTCTCTGAATGTGGTGTCTCTCACACCCTCTGTGCCTTTGCATGAGATTTCCCTTCTGTCTAAAATACCTAGCCCCACCCCCCTGTTTGCCTGGAGCAGGGGGCCTCAAACTTTTTAAACAGGGGGCCAGTTCACTGTCCCTCAGACCATTGGAGGGCCGGACTATAGTTAAAAAAAAAAAAAAAAAACTATGAACAAATTCCTATGCACACTACACATACCTTATTTTGAAGTAAAAAAAGCAAGACAGGGGCAATGCCTGTGGCTCAAAGGAGTAGGGTGCCGGCCCCATATACTGGAGGTGGTGGGTTCAAACCCAGCCACAGCTAAAAACTGCAAAAAAACAAAAACAGGAACAAATACAAATACAATAGGGAAAATGAAAAAAAGGGTGCCCCCTAACTGCAAAAAAAGACCTCCTAACTTCAGGAAAAGAGGCCCCCCCTTAACTGCAAACAAGGCGCTAGTAACTGCAAAATCAAAAAAAAAAAAAAAGACCTCCTAAATTCAAAAAAAAAAAAAAAATCCTAACTTGTTCTTACCTCCGTCCTCAGGCAGCAGCAGGCTCTGCACAGGCAAGCTGCTGACTCATCCAATCACAAGTCTCAGTCTCACCCGAGACTGAGAGGAGGAGCTGAGACACAGGGAGGAGGGGAGTCGGAGAGTGCGGGGCACATCCCACACATGCGCACTGCTGCCTGGGACAAGTCAGCGGCTAAGCAGGACAGGCACCAGT
>CAUYON010088237.1:0-32220 GCA_963573935.1 Arctocebus calabarensis
TATAACTTCAAGAATGTACACATGTAACAGTATTTCAAAGAATAAGACTAATTGGTGGCCACATTTACACCAAAATGCCAGGTGACCAAAATAAGTATGGATTCCTGACTAATGTAGATTTTAATCAAAAATTTATTTTTAATAATTTTATTAAATCATAATTGTGTACATTGGTGCAATCATGGAGCACAATGTGCTGACTTCATATACAATCTGAAATATTTTGGTCGTACTGTTAAAGATAGCCTTTATGGCATTTTCTTGATCACTATATGAAGACATTGATATTCTACATTTAATAAGTTTCACCAGTACCCTGCTAAGATGCACCGTAGGTGTGATCCTATCAATTGCTCTCCCTCCACCATCCTCCCCCCTCCCCGATTTTAATCAAAATTTTGTTTTTATAATTGGTGATTTCCATTCAGTTTTCCTAGAACTGCTGATGTTTTGAGTAAAAACTACTAATTTCATGAAGTACTTGGTACCTATCTAATTTATAAGAAAACCATCTAATTTTTTTTATAAGACATCTTAAACTAAGCTGCCTGTGTGCCTATGTGTACACTCTTGTTGGTGTATAATGCACATGTTGCAATGGGCATGTAAAAGAATATTAAACTATAACCACATGTATGAAAAAATAGAGGAATTGGTGAATTGATTGCTTTCTTAGTTACAAAGTTGGCTTACTTAAGAAAAATAATCAGTAGCATTTATATATTCTAATAGTGAACAATGTGGAAAGAAATCAAGAAAGCAATCCCATTTATAATACCTACAAGAATGATAAAATACCTAGGAATAAATTTAACCAAAGAAGTGAAAGATGTCTTTAAAGAAAATCATAAAACCCCCATGAAAGAAATTGAAGAGTATACAAAGAAATAGAAAGATATTCATGCTCGTGGATTGAAAGAATTAATTTTGTTAAAATGTCAAGACTTCCCAAAACATTCTATAAATTCATTTCAATCTCCATCAAAATAAATAAAACATTATTTACAGAAATAATGTTTTAGAAATAGAAAAAAATCTAAAATTACATGAAACCACAAGACTCCAAATAGCCAAAGCAATCCTGTGCAAAAAAGAATAAAGCTGGAGGCATTACACTATCCAAGTTCCAAATAGACTATAGAACTATAATAACCAAAACAGCATGGTGCCAGCATGAAAACATAATGGAACAGGATAAAGAATTCAGAAATAAATCTAAACATCTGTGGTAACTCATTTTCAAGAAAGGTGCCAATAACGTATGTTGGGGATAAGAAAATCTCTTCATTAAATGGTGCTGGGAAAACTAGATATCCATATGCAGAAGAAAGATACCAGACCCATGTCTCTCACCATATACAAAAACCAACATAAGATGGAGTTAAAGACTTGAACCTAAGACCTGAAATTTTTATACCGCTAGAAGAAAACATTGAGGAAACACTCCAGGACATTGCTCTGGGCAAAGATTTTTTTGAGTAAGACCTCAAAAGTACAAGCAACAAAAGAAAAATATAAACAAATGTGATTGCAGCAAGCTAAAAGGCTTCTGCAGGGCAAAAGAAATGAACTACAGAATAGAAGAAAATAGCTTCTTACCCCAGTTAAAATGTTTTTTTTTTATTGAAAAGACAAGGAATAACGGGTGGTGGCAAAGATGCAGAGAAACGGGAACCCTTACTGTTGAGGGAATATAAATTATTACAACCATTATAGAAAACAGTACAGAGCTGCAGCAATTCTGCTGCCAAATATATGTACATATATCTCCAAATAAAGGAAATCAATACAAATATATACATATCCGAATAAATGAAATCAATATATTGAAGAGAGATCTGCACACCACGTTTACTGCAGCACTGTCCACAATAGCTAAAATTCAGACTCTAACCAAGTGCTTATCAAAAGATGGATAGATACAGAAAATGTAGTATGTGTGCACATGGAATATTATTGAGCCATAAAAAGAATGAAATCTTGTAATCTGCAGTAATATGGAAGGAAGGTCATTATGTTAATTTAAATAAGCCAGAGAACTCAGAAAGACAAATACTGCATATTCTTTCTCATATCTGGGAGCTAAGAAAGTTCATGGGTATCACGAACATGGTAGTTCAGTGGTTATCAGAGACTGGGAAGGGAAGGGGCTGGGGAGGATGAAGAGAAATTAATTGATGGGCACAGAGATAAGGGTGGGTAGCTGTCTCTAGTTCTCATCTCTTCCTCCTGCCCCCCCCACTCTCTTCCCTTTCTCTAATATAAAATAAAGGTATACTTTTATATCCTAGAAAATCAAAGAAAGGTAGATAGAAGAGTAGCACTGAGTGTTTTATGAATCAGTGTGACCACAGTAAATAATAATCTATTACACATTTCCAAATAGCTAGTAAAGAATAATTTGAGTGTTCCCAGCATAAAGGTAAATGTTTAAGGTCATGGATATCTCAGTTACCCTGATTTGATTATTGCACCTTGTATAAATGTATCAAAGTCCCATGTATCCTGAAAATGTGTACATTTATTATGTAGCAACAAAAAATTGGTATTTCTTATTTGGCAGCTTTGAGCTCTATTAGTTTAGGTGTCTTAGTTCCCAGGGCAACAGGGAGTTCTCCACCAATGAAGACAAAAGTGATTCCATTGACTACCACCTGGCCCTTTGGGATACCCCAGGCCACTGAAGCAGCAAGCACAGAAGAGGGTTCCTATATTGGTGAGGGTGATGTCCAGGAGTGAGTACTAGACATGAAAGACCTGGGACTCCCCAGGATACCTTATAGTTGTTGTCTAGCGGTAAAAGTCAGCTAGAGCAACCTAATACCAATTAGTCCACTGAGGCCTAGCCCCAGGCCCTTTGGGAATAAAGCTTTTGGATTACTGCACTAGGTAAAGAGCCAATTCTAACCCGTTGAGATTCCAGCCAAACACAGAGGAAATGTGGGTTTCTGGGCACAGTATCTCATGCTTGCTATCCCATCACTTTGGACGGCCAAGAAAGGAGGATTGTTTGAGGCCAGAATCTGAAGAAATACACATTTCCTAGTAGGAAGAGGTTAAAAATATTAACTGTAATCTCAAGATCAGTTATAGAAAAGATGGCTTGGTTATTCATACTTTCTCACCTGCTTATGTATACATGCATTTCCCTTTTCCTTCTAATTTTCCTCTCTATTTTATGGGAGGTGAGTTGGTATTGGTGAAATTTATAATTTAGTTAGTTTACATGACATCTAGGTTGTTTTACCATTGAACTGGAAGAGCAGTGAAGGTACAATAAATACAGTAATTGGTGGTACTTGAGTCTGCTGTTTTGAGAGGTGAGCCCGTTTATGTAGAAGTAAGGGATGGTTACAGACCCCTGGTGTCATTGCTGTGGCAATGTAGACATTTATGTTTGTCTGAGAGGATGTCTATAATTGGTCACTGAGTAGCCAAAAATGGTAGACTATGATGGACACTGTCTGGCACTTGATACCATTCCCAACCCTCTCTCTTCTCCTCCAGACTTATAGGGGGCCCTGGGACCATCTCCCAGACTCACTTGCCAGCTGGTTCTGAACACAGTGAGATGCCAGTGTGGGTTTAGAAGACAGAAGGCAGGTGGGAGCTATGCTCCCTGTGCCATGGTGGTGGCAGTTGACACACAGGCTTTGGGGGGCCTGAAGTCCTACCTCATCTGGCCAGACCTGAAGCTGAGGGTGGGTGTGAAGACAGGAGTTTCCTGACCTCTGAGGGAACCAAAGCTAAGATGGCAAATCTGACAGCTCCTGGTGGTCCCCTCCCACCCTTTTCTTCTCCAGCCCTTCCAACAGTTTTGCAAGCACAGAAGTGCCTGAATTAAATCCTTTCTACTTGAAACATCTACACAGATTGTTTTCCTAACTGAATTCTGCCTAATGCATCTTAAATCTCATCTCCTAGGAATGAACACTGTACATTCTGCATATGTGGTCTTCTAAAAAATTTTATTCGTGAATATTTTAAACAAATTGGATCATCTGACACACACTGTTTTATAATACATGCTTTTTCACTTAACCGTTATGAGTGATTTCTTAAAATCTTCACTGACGGGCAGATATATAATGGGATGGGGAGATGGAAAAATACATCACTAGATCTTTGGACCTGAAGAGCATATAAAAAGGATATGTGAGCAAATTCAGTGTGAGATTTTTTTTTTCTTTCCCAAGGAGGTTATTTTCTCTTCACATAGCTACTTTTGTAACATCCACGTGTCATTACCAATTCTCATGAGTAGCCCGTGATTTTTGCTTCATTTCTCCTTTACTCATTGGCCCACTGGTGTCTGGCTTCTGACTTTAACAACTTAGCAAAAGTTTTTGCCATGAAGTGAACTGTGGCATCCCCCGTTCATATATCGAAGCCCTAATTGTGATGGTATTTGGGGATGAGGCCTTTGGGAATGAATTATGGTTAGACATAGTACAAAGGATGGGACCCGTCACTGTCCCTGTGTGTTGCTCCAAAAGAGTACCGAGACTCAGTAATTTATGAAGAGAAGAGATTTATTTGGCTCCTAATTCTGCAGGCTGTTCGAGAAGCCTGGTGCCAGCATCTGGTGGGGGCCTCAGCTGCTTCCACTCATGGCAGAAGGTAAAGGGGAGCAGTGAGCAGAGATCACATGGTGAGACAGGAAGCGGGAAGGAGGCGCTGCCAAGCTCTTTTTAACAACCCGCTCTCATGGCTGCTGGTAGAGTGAGAGCTCATTACCACGAGGGTGGCACCAAGTCACTCACAAGGGAGCCACCCCGTGACCCATGTGCCTCCCACTGGGCACCACCTCCAGCACTGGGGCCCGGATTTGAACATGAGATTTGGAGGGGACAAATGTCTATAGCAGGCCCTTAGGGTTTATCAGAGACACCGGAGCATTGCACAGTCTCTCTCCCCGCCTCTTGGAAGCACTTCACAAACGCTTCCATGTGATGAAATAACTCGAGTTTAGAATCCTGTGAGTTCCAGAGAGGAACGCCTGAGAATGTTGTTATTCCTGTGTTATGAAACCACCACCGTGGATCACCAGCATCTGTCAGTTTATGGAAGCATCTGTTCTCCTGGTGTAAAATGGTCACCGTTGCGGCCTTTCCATCCACATTTTCCTCTTTCTCATCTCCAGCGTTAGCAGTTGGTATTCTTTGGGGAGGCATTTTTGTCCTCTCAAGGAAATAAGTTATCGCTTGATAAGAGCGATACGATAAAAGGAAATGAACAATAAAGTCATTTTGCGATGCTGACACGTTAGCCAGACTCCTTCACCAGGTAGGTGACTCAAGGCTGTACAGAGCCACCTTTAAAGCGCCTCTCAGAATTGTAAAACTGCCAGGGACCAGTAGAGTTTTCTTGCTTATTCCATTGCTGTTCGTTGGCTCAAGCCCCTAAATGCTAGAGAAACCCTCCCATCATCAACACACCGCAGTCACAAATTCATTGTCAGTTTACAAAGAGCTCTGAGAGAATTGAGAACCTGTCTGAGGCTCCAGCCTCCTTGCAGGAATAATGCTGATGGGAGATGATGGTGACGTGCAGAGTCGTGATTTTTTTTTTACTGACATCAGCCAGAGACACAACAAGATTGCACAAACCTAATATTTAGGCTCAGTTTAACCTTTGTATATCTCAATCTTGGTGGTGCAAAGCCTTCCCTGCTCTTTTTGCGAGCTAGCTTTCCACCTCTAATGACTGTTTACTTTGTTTGCATTTTCATTGTCATGGTCATTTTCTGGGATACTTACTAAGATCATCATGGGCAGAACTTCAGCCAAGGGTCTGGCTTGCTCAGCTCCGTCTCTTCCTGTGGGCTCAAGAATACAGACTTCTCTCTTCATTTTATCTGTTTGGACACAAGATCTGGGCAACATGTTTTCTTTCCTCTAATTCCTAGACTTTCCCACATTATATTTTCATTTTCACCATGTAACCGTTATTATTCATTTCCTCCAGTACAATAAATTTTACTTTTGATCAAACGTGCCTACTGAGCAAGCAGCCTGCGTGCCTCCCTGGCCTGGCACTTTCCCTGCCCTGTTTTGGTCTCAGCCCTGCCAATTGTTCCTCTCCAAGGCCCACACATTCAGCCCCTCTGAGCCTTGGCATGTGCTTTTCCTTCTCCGTGACCTAACTAAGATCTGCATCCCCTAAGACTCAGGATGAGTGCGGCTCCCTCCAGGAAATCTTCTGCTCACTCCCCAGTGCAGCCTCCGGCTCGCCCGTGTACCCACCCACAACATCCTTCCTAGGTTATAATAGGTTTTGAATATATTTGTCTCCTGAAAGCAAGATTCCACCCAGTCTTCGCTTTCCTATCCTTGTTCTGGTGCTCCCGCACATTGAATAGGGGTCCTTAATTTGCATTTTATGACACCGAAAGCTTTCTGCCTGAGGTGACTGTACTAGCCTGGTCATTCCCCTTCAGACTGCTCTGACCTCATTAGGGGATGTTTCCACAGTAATAGCTTCCCTCTCCCTCCTTCCCCGATTTGCTCCTTGATAAAATTCACCCTAGTAATCCCTAGAAGTAATTCAGTACAAAGCAGGAGATTTGGCAGAAACTATCTGTTTTGGAACCTGCCAAGCCCAGAGGGTTTAAGGTGGCTATTAAAGATTTTGCAAATGCCATTTATACCAGAAAAATAGCAGCATTTATCATGTGCTTTCTTGGCTGTAAAACAGTCTCAGCCAAGCTGAAGCTGATTACATTGGCCGTGCAACAAAGGTAATTTATTCGTTATTCACTAAGTCTCCTGTTAACTAAAATCGGAATTGTAGTGCTGGCTGAGCAGAGAGCTAATGTATCTGTCAGTGTACAGTTACCCTCTAGACCAAAAAGGCAGCTCTTCAGAGAGTACATTTTAATTGTTTTCTTTCCTAAACTTAGTCATTTTTTGTCTCCTGCAGACGTCTAATAATTAACTTATTTATAGAACATTAAGCTATATTTTTTCCTTCACTCGCTTTCTAATTCATATTTTGCGTGGCTGGGTGCTTTATATCTGCTTAAAGTCTTCCCGTTTTCTTGGTGGCTTTCATTAATAATCCCTTCTCTGGGAGAATTTATATTTTTGAGAACAGGAACTCTGGAGAGTTCTTCCTGCTTCCCTGATGTATAGATATTTCTTCCCAGTGCCTCTTTCCTAAGCCCCAGTGATCAACATTCGCCGTCTTGGTTCACCCAAAACCCTGGACACACACTTTCTGCCCCTCTGGTTGTTGACAACTTAAAATGAATTCGAGGGGCCAGGTGCGGTGGCTCATGCCTAAAATCTGAGCACTCTGGGAGGCCAAGGCAGAAGGATCACTTGAGGTCAGGAGTTCAAGACCAGCCTGAGCAAAGCGAGACCCCATCTCTATTAAAATCAGAAAAATTATCCAGGTATGTTGGCGTATACCATAGTCCCAGCTATTGGGAAAGCTGAACCAAGAGGATAGCTTTGAGGTGGTTGTTTGAGGTGGTTGTGAGCTAGGAGCTAGGAGGTGGTTGTGAGCTAGGCTGAGGCCATGGCAGCCCAGCCTAGGTAACAGAGCATGGCTCTATCTCCAGGAAAAAAAAAAAATCCTGGGCCTGCAGTCTTTACTCACATGCTCTGCCTGGGGCTGAGCAGACCCTCCAACCCCACCCCGGTTAAATCCCCTGACAATTTTCCCTCCCAGCTCACTTGTAAAGTAAGTGCTCCAAAGAGGGTTCATTGTGCTTTCTCCATGCCCGTGTCTGTGCATGGGGGTGTTGGCGTGGGAGGAGGCCAGCACCCGCACTCCGACATGCCTACTCCAGCTCTGAGTGTTCTCAGCTTGCTGATGGTACAATTCAGAGACTGAAGGTTGAGGGACCACGAAGGGCTGAGAACAGGTGGGTGAGTGTGTGCAGATGAAACCTGGCTGCGTTTAAACGTCTTCCCTGCAAATCGAGGGAAATGGGTGGATTGCTGTCCTCTCTCACTGTCTCCATTTTTATCCTCGCCCCATCCTTTCTTCCTACCCTCTGACTCCACCTACTTCCCTTGGGGAAAGTTAGCCTGGTCTCAGGGATGTGCAGATCCGAGGGGTCTCCCTGGCTCTGCACAGAGGAGGTGCTGGCTTCCCAGTGGCTCTGGCCCTCTCACCTCCCTCCATCCTCTTCCGAGAAGAAAGCCCCGGGGACCCCTCCAGGTGATGGCTGCACGTTGCTGTTCCCCAGACCCTTTGTCTTGCTCACCGTAGCCTCAGTGCTGGTTGTCTTAGTTGCTTTTCACCTAGGAGTTTGAAGAGGTGAAGAAATCTAATGTCCTCAGGAAGCCTCTGAAAGGGAAGAATTTCTATAGGCCAATAGAGAAATCTTGTTTGGTCACGAGTGTTACGGGGATGTAGGAACCTTTCAGTTTCACACACTGAATACAGGTATGACCACCTGTTTGGGCCAGAAGGAATCCTGGTCCACAAGAGATCTGTTTTCTGTCTGATTTCTTGTTGTCCTTAAAAGACACATTGGCTATGGACGTGCCTTATGTTTTCTATCAATGGTGGTTGACTCTCCTTGTCTCTCAGGGAGGAAGATGAGTACTCGGAACTGCGGTCAGAACTCAGCCAGAGTCAGCACGAGGCCAACGAGGACTCTCGCAGTGTGGACCAAGACCAGACCTCCGTCTCCAATCCCGAAAACCAGTCCACCATGGTCACGGCCGACATGGGTGAGTCTGCCTGCCATTAGCACGGAGCCAGAGTTTGGTTTCTGAAATGTGGTAGGCAGTTTAAAAATGTGAGGCAGCCTGAATAAAAACTTAATTATCCAAGGAGTTTGGTGAGTGGATGAAGGCATATCCACTTCGGTCCTGGACATGCTCCTTTGTCGGTCAAAACGGAACTGAAGAGCTTAATTAGCTTTCTGCCCTGATCGGATTGTGATTCAAATGTCTGTCACTTCTATTTGAAAACTCTAGAAGCAGAGAGCCAGGTAAAAGGCTAACAGTAATATCTGAACTGTGACGCTGGGAATGGAAGGGGTGGGCTAGGGCAGCACATCACAGTGGAAGAACCCCAGTAAGTTCTTGCAATATTTGGGTTGGGTAAGAAGGAAGAATTCTAAAAGACACCAACTCATTGCTCTTGTGTGACTAAGAGAATGGTCATATTCCTTAGGAAAGAAGTTGGGTTGAGAAATTGTTGTGAAATAGTCATATTATGTTTGAGGTTGTAAAAAAAAAATCCATGTGGAAATATGTGGTATAGTGTATTTTCAAAAATAGCAGGCCATGACTCTCAATTGGTTCTTAAAAATATACAAAAACTATCTTTTAAATGAAAGCGGGTCAGGTGTGGTTGCTCACACCATAATCCCAGTGTACCGGGAGGCTGAAGCAGGAGTATCGCTTGAGGCCAGGAGTTTGAGACCAGCCTGGGCAGCATGGTAAGACTTTGTCTCTACTAAAAGTAACAATTAGCCAGGCATCATCGTGCCTGGAGTCCTAGCCACGTGGGAGGCTGAAGCAGGGGGATCTCTTGAAGCCAGTGAGCTATGACCAGGCTGCAGCACTATAGCCTGGGTGATGAAATGAGACCTCCCCTCTTAAACATTTTTTTTTTTAAAGCAAATAAGGATGCAATACAGTGACAGTAGTATTTTATGAAATGTGTTGGTTGTGTGCGTGTGTGGGTAGTAAGTTGCCACATGAAACGTTCTAACTGTGGGTTGCAGTCACAAGGTGGCGAAACCACTGCTCTTGCCTCCCTGGGTGTGTGGAGAGAGGTTGAGGGTAGAGGCTTTGAAGTCATCTGAAGGTGATCAAAAGGGGGTGGAACCCAGAGGGAGGAGCACCACGTCATAGGAAATGCTCACATGCGGGAGAGACAGGGGAAGAACCAGGAGAAAGACGGGGCGTGAGGGGGAGGCCGAGGCCAGGGAAGTAGGCAGGAGCCACATCGCACAGGGTCTTAGAAACCATATTTGGCCTTTTCCAGAGATCCACAAGAAGCTCCTGAAAGATTTTATTATTAGTGGGGGACAGGATGAGACGATCAGATGTACATTTTGACAGATAGCATCCCTGGGTCAAGAGTGAGCTGAAGGGGCCAGCTAGGAAACCAAGTCTGGGTGGGCAAAACTGTGCTTGGATCGGGGTGGTGGCGACTGAGTTTAGAAAAGGTATAAAATTTGCAAGATGTGCTGAAGGATTAGAGACAGGGTGGAAGCAGACTGGCGCTCGTCTGTAAGTTTGCTTTGCACAACAAATGGACGGCGGGTCACTCAACAGTGTGGGGACCCAGGCAAAAGGACCAGGTGGTTTTGCTCAGCAGAATAGAATCGTTTGCCTGTGCGTTTGAGGTGCCTTGAGATACCTGGGTGGAGATGCCGGGGACGGGCCTGGGCTGAGCAAACAGCTGGGAGCGCTCGCGGTGTGTGCAGACTGGGGCTGAAGAGTGAAGGCGGTTGGTGTGCAGAGGGTGTGGCAGGGAGAGAGCTCAAGACACAGCCCCGGGACGGGACGCCCGCTGGGGAGCGAGGCAGCAGGAGGCTGCCAGGAGCGTCCCCCAGTTCAGTCTCTGTGTAGATGTGACTCTTCAGAAAGAATGTCAGTTTGCTTCTGCCCCTTTCCCATTTGTTTCCTCCTCCTGTGACACGACATTTTAAATTACGTGCACTTATTTGCTTCCTGGACTCTCCCACTGAACTCCACCAGGCCGAATTCGTCTGTCTCATCTCTGGTAGCCCCGTCCCAGGGCCTGGCACACTGCGTGTGTTCAAAGATAGTCAGAATAAGTGAATGAATGAAGTGATCAACCAGTGCCCCAGCCAACTGGCTAAAGAGACAGGAAGAACACGAGGAGAGTGTGGCCCTGAGAGCTGGTGGGGCAGGGGATGTAGGGGAGAAGAAGTCAGCAGTCTGGATGGTGCTAAGGACAAGCCAGATGGATTTGGCTGCATCCAAGTCGCTGAGACGTGTGTGCTGAGGCAGCGTAGGCCAGACAGAGATGCGGCCAGACTTTCCTCCCTCATCCTAACCTGAACCCGGATGCTGGGCTTTATGTTACAGCACACACGTGCAACACACGGTGACAGCCCTCCCTGCCGAGCTCAGCCAGCTCCGCAAATCTCTAGCAGCTTCAGGGCTCTGCCTTCCAGCCGGACACATTCTAGTAGCCAAGAAATTCCTCATCGCTGCAAAGGGTCAGCCCTGTGCTCATCCCTTCATTTGTTTCTCTCAAATTGTATTTGATAAAATTAATAAGCGACGCACAGTCCAACAGAGTTTCATAGGTAATTAAGTTTGGTCAATGCAGGGAAACCTGCTTACACGTCCCCTGCGGGCCTTCCCGAGCTCCCGACGTGAGGCTGCGTCCGGCCCTGCTCCGGCCTATGCCCACCCGTCTGCTCCAGGGGCATCTCCATTTTCCTGAATAATTCAGATCATTTCTTTCCATCCTGTGCCCCATCTTTAAAAACACGGGTTAGTTGAAACTCTGTCTTTCCTGACAAGAAGTAGCCCCTAGAGGGGTCCCTCTGCTATGTGGCACGTGTTCTCTGCCCACACGTGGTGCCTCTGCTCACCTCCTCAGCAGACTCAGTGCCCTGTGAGGTGCTGGGACACAAGACAGAATCTGCCGAGATCGCTGTGCTCCCGGGCTGAATCCCTCAAGCCTGGCGTGACCGTGCAGGGTACAGGGCCCACCGCGCTCGCTCTCCCATCCACCCTGGCCACTCTGGCAGCCTGGCTTGCTCTTCCTCCAGCCTGACCAGCTCCTCCTGCCTCAGGCTCTGCTCTGGCTGATCCTTCTGCCTGAAATGTGCCTTCCTGAAATCGACACGAGCTTTCCCCCACGTTACCCCCTCCTCCTCAGTCTTGGACCACGTCTCTACAGGGCTGCCCCTCCTCATGCTCACAGGGTGGCTCGCTCCCCTCCCGGTTTATTTCTTGCATTTCACTTTGCTCTATCCCAGGCTGTGTTGAGTTTGTACATCCTTGAGAATCATCGGACTGTATCTGGCTCTCCCGCACGGTCCCTGGGGGACAGGGGCATGGCACGGAGGAGGGCACAGTTCCTGGAGGATGTACACAGCTGCACAGCAGGCCTCACAGCTGGGCCGGCCCACCCAGGAGGCCCGGCGTGGCGACCCGGGCAGGAGCATGCCGAGCGCTTCCCGGGAGTCACCCTGAGCAGGAACCAGAGAGCTCAGTGAAAGGGGACAGCGGGCAGTGGGGGTGCTCTAGGCAGAGCTTGGCCAGGTCCCCAAGGAGGGCAGGCACTTGGGGACAGCAAGGAGAAGGTCATTAGAGCTGCCCGCATGGTGCAGTGTGTTTGTTGATCGGAACTGGCCGCCTGCCTCCTCTTACTCCTTTGCCATTTTCCAATTAAATTGCTTCAAAAGGAAAAAAGTTCCCATATATAAACACCATTATAGGAAATCATTACAAAGTGCCCATTTCATTATGGTTGCTATATTTGCAAACCTGCATTAGTAACCCAGAGGTCTTCTTTGAACTGGACTTAGTTTTAGTTGCAAAATATGCTGGCAGTGTGTTTGCTGATCCCCAAAGATAAGAAGAATGTATCCAGAACATTCTTCATCAAGAAACACTTTCAACCCCTACCTGATGGAGCCTGGATGCCCTTCAGTGAGCTGGTCCGGGAACCAGGACACTGTCCTCTCTCCAGGTATAAATGGGCAGTTTAGAAAGGGCTTCGACTTCCTAAGCAAGCAGTGGAATGAAGGAGAAAGGCCCCAGCTTCTGTCAGCATCTTCATATAAATTCCCTGTTTGCAAACCTGGTCACACAATTGTTTAGAAAATAAAGGTAATAAAATGGACAACGCCAAGGGAGGAATCCGTAGCTTTAGAATTTTTATGCCCTCTTTCTGGCAAGGAGTTGTGATTAAAAGAGAGGCTGGGGATAACAGCTGACGTCCTTTGCTCACTTACTCCATGTTACACATTTACGTGCATCCCTCCTGTTTACTTATTTTATTTTTTGAAATAGAGTCTCACTCTGTCCAGTGGCATCATAGCTCACAGCAACCTCAACCTCTGCACTTGAGCAGTCCTCTTGTCTCCAGCCTCCCAAGTAGCTGGGGCTACAGGCACCCACACAACACCTGGCTAGTTTTTCTGTTTTTCAGTAGAGGCCAGGTCTTGCTCTTGCACAGTCTGGTCTCAGACTCCTGCACTCAGGCAATCCTCTACATCGGCCTCCCAGAGTGCTAGGATTATAGGCACGAGCCATAGCACTGAGCCCCTCCCTCCTGTTTAATTGCCAACTTCAAAGGTGGCCCGGGAGACCTCCATCTCTGTAAAATTAGGATGACAAAGTTCAGAGAGGGCAAGTCACTTGTCAAAGGCCACACAGCCAAAAAGTTTTTTGTTGTTGTTGTTGCCATCTGTGCTTCTGTGGGCAACTTTCCTTTTACCCTGCTCAGTTTAAACAGTGGAGCATGCCTGTGGCCCATGTGGTACACCCACAGCAGTCTTGGAGGTCTCTAGCCCTGCTGGGGCACCAGGGAGTAGCCGTGATCACACTTACCTGGTGTAATAGAGTGGCATTTGTAATTCAGTGAGATTTCTGTGGCTCCTCACATTAGAAGCAGCTTCCTTATTAGACCAGCTGGCTCTGGGTGTTGCAGGAGGGCAGAGCACAGGTGTGTGGACACGGGCTCCCCATAGCACACGTGTTGGAGTGTTTGGTATCCTGTCCTGCAGGCATTTTTCCCAACTCTGTTATAGCACCAGGAAAGCGATTCTGGAGCAATTGTTGCTAAAACAAACAAAATCCCTGACCAGCTGGGCCTTTGTACAGTCAGTGAGAGGTTCTGCTCTAGTATTTTGAGATCTTCTT
This sequence comes from Arctocebus calabarensis, assembly GCA_963573935.1. Taxonomy (NCBI): domain Eukaryota; kingdom Metazoa; phylum Chordata; class Mammalia; order Primates; family Lorisidae; genus Arctocebus; species Arctocebus calabarensis. The sequence continues at coordinate 13,824 of CAUYON010088237.1, forward strand.
TGATGTGTGGTGAGAAATTTGTATTTTTCTGGAATGTTAAATTATTGTACCTTCGGGATTGACAGGAAACGTAGAATGCCTTGCTTGCTGGTGTGATCATTTAGACAGATTTTTCCTCGGTGTGAGTAGTTCTTGGAGGATAACCAAGGAAGAATTTACACATGAAACCTGACTTTTTGGCGCGGCAATGCCTATGAAATGTGTTTCACGTTAAAGCCAGATTTTCCTGGCTTAGCGGCTGAGGAGGCCTAATGGCTTCAGGAAAACCGGTTAGAAGTGTCAAGCGGCCACTCAAAGTGGGGAGAGGGGTTAGGACAGGGAAAGGTGGCTGGGCTGAAGGATACTCATGTTTTGCTAGGAAAGAGGTGACTGGCTAGCCAGTTATCCTCCAGCAAAGGATTTTCAAAAGAGAATCAGTTTCCTTGTAACCTGATTGGAAAGCTTTGGTGAGGCAGTGCAGAGGTTCGAAAGGTTACACCAGACTGAAAGTCTCACCCAGACTAATTGATGAAATAGGCTCAGCTCTTTTCGCCTTTTTCTTTTCTTCTCTTGGGCAACGTTCTCCCAAGAAGTTCATGACGTGTATCATTCTTGAGAACCAAACCAGGGCAAGACTTTGACATTTTGAAGGATTCCCTGGAGCACTCTCTGGGGCGCTGTGCGTTTTCTCCCAGAGATCCGAGCCTGGCCAAACACCTGTCTGCCGTGGTTAGCAGGAATGAGCCACCTGGGAGACCACCTGCAGTCATTCCAGAATTCCCTTGGAGTGGTCAGGGGCGAGGGCAGGAGTGGCTCCGGCTTCCCTTCGGTTTGCATCACTCTGAAACGTTTCCCTCAGGTTCTACCTCGATAATTTTTCAGCCCCCCAAAGAGACTTGGGGTATCAGATAGAAATGGAAGGCATTGATCTACCACATGTACTTAGAACGGCCTCCCGCAAGTGCCGGCCCTCGTGCGTGCCTCTTCCAGCATAAGCCGTCTTTATTTTCTAAACAGACCGTGTCCCCAAGGTTGATTTGTTTTTGGTTGTTTGAAATTCGGTTTTCCTCAAAACAAGCATCTCAACAAAGGAATGTTAAACTTTTGAGACCAGCCTCTGAAAGTCTATTTAATGTGTAGGGGAAGTAAAGTTTGAGACCTCGCTAATGTCCCCGCGTCCCCAGCGATCACTGCGACCGTTGCTGCCCTGAGAAAGGGTATTGTGTAGATCATGATTAGAGGCCCCTTTCTCCCAGCAGCTTGGAAAGCCTCCCAGTCCTGTTACAGTGAGGGCCACAGCCCAGGGCAAGTGCTGGCAGCGGGCCAATCCCATTCGCTCTCAAGGGCTGAGACAGCCTGTCTGCAGGGGCTCTGGAGCTGTAATGGGTGACCCAGGTGCTCAGACAGGGCTGTGTGGGCCAGTTAGCACCCTCGGGCGAGAGTGGTCAGAGGCAAGACCTGAGAGCTGGGCAGGAGCTGCACAGAGGGCCTGGGAGGCACAGCCAAGGGGTCAGAGTTTATCCTCTAAACACGACTCCGTTGCTTCAATATCACTTCTCAGAGGTAGGGAAGGAATCAAAAGACTTCTGGCATATTGCCAAATTTCAAATTGCCACCCTCTCTGTACCCCAGAGGTTCCTCCCATCCTCTGCAGCACTGAGCATCGTCTGATTTGAAAGCTGTGCGATTCAGGGGATCGGTAGTGAAGTAAAATGATTACATGTGAATGTGAACTTTCACACGCGTGTTATGAAAGCCTTGGTCTCCAGGAGCCACCGCCAGACTTCTACACCACCAAGGGGGCTGCGGTGGTTGGAGATTGTGCGGGGGACTCTTGGTCGAGGGAGGGATCCCAGAAAGGGCACAAGAGAAATGGGGGCACACAGTCCCAAGGGGACTTGACATTAGGTTGTCTTTCTTCATATTTATGACTAAGTTCTCTATTTTGTAGAAAATAATCTGTGTCAAAAATCCAAAGTGACAATACCAACAATGACAGTAAAATCTCTTCTCGGGCCCCTCACCCTGAGGCCCGTGGTCTCAGATGATCACTGGACGTGGCGGACACACTGGCAGGAACGTGTCCCTGTTCTGGGAGCTGCATTGAGAAATCGGTCATCTTAATGTCTGCACATTAAACACATTAAATCTGCACTGCCCAGAATGAGGAGGTATTTGTTTTCCCCCAACTGGTTTGTTTTTTGTTATTTTTTTTGGACATCGAGTCTCACTCTGTCGCCCTGGGCGTCCTCATAGCTCACAGCACCCTCAAACTCCTGGGCTCAACGGATCTTCCTGCCTCAGCCTCCCCATTGGCTGGAACTACATGTCCCACTACACATGACTAATTATTTCTATGTTTTTGAGATGGAATCTTATTTTCGCTTAGCTTCATCTCAAACTCATAAGCTCCCAAACCCCCTAACTTTCTATTTTCTAAACTTTAAACTTACAGAAAAGGTAAAATGAACTCCGATAACCTGTTCCTCTAGGTTAACTGGTTACCATTTTGCCACATTATTTTCCTCTCTTCTCTCTGTCTCTCTCTCTCTCACACACACATTCCTGTTTGTGTGTAAAACTTTTTTTTTCTGAGCCATTTGAAAGTAAGTTGCAAACATTATGATACTTCACCTCTAAATACAGCAGTGTAAACCTCTTAAGAGCAGAAAGTTTTTCCTATGATAACCATAGTACCTCGATCACACCTGATCACACCTGAGGACTTTACGGCTGATGGAACATGAATGTGCCGTCTATATTCAAATCTCACCAATGTGAATGGTGAAATGTCTTTTGTTGCTTTTTTTAAAATGTGGACTGCAGTCTAGGCCCACTCAGTACTTTTAGTTATCACATCCCTTTACTCACCTTTAATCTAGAACAAGTTCTCCCCACCCCCAATTTTGTCTTTTTTTTTTTGTTTTTTTGAGACAGAGCCTCAAGCTGTCACCCTGGGTAGAGTGCCTTGGCATCACAGCTCACAGCAACCTCCAACTCCTGGGCTCAAGCAATTCTCCTGCCTCAGCCTCCCAAGTAGCTGGGACTACAGGCGCCCACCACATTGCTCGTCTATTTTTTTTTTTTTTAATCTGTTGTAGTTGTCGTTGTTGTTTGGCAGGCCCAGGCTGGATTCAAACCCACCAGCTCGGGTATATGTGGCTGGCCCTTAGCCGCTTGAACCATAGGCGCCGAGCCCCCAATTTTGTCTTTCATGACATTGACCCAGAAGGAGGCCAGGTTAGTATCTCAGAAAGCCCCTCAGTCTGAGTGGTCTGGTTGTGTTTTCTTATTAGATTTGAAGTTAACAATTTTTTTTTTTTTTAACAAGAACGTGGAAGGGTGATGGTCCTCACTGCCATGTTGTCCCAGGGTGTTCAGTTTGCCTGTCATTGGAGATGCCGAGGTGTTTATAAACTGTAACGTCATCCTCGTAAGTCCTCTTGTCTCAGGCGGACCCCGGCAGTGGGTCAGTAAACAGGGAGCATCTGTGGGCTTTCTTTCTCCCTTGCCTCGGACCCTTCAGTCTTCCCAGCGGCACTCAGACCTGGAAGTCACTGTTCTGTTCTGTCATTTTCTCTGTTACTTTGTTCGGTGTCCGCTTGTTCGTCCCTGGAGTGAGAGAGGGCCTTGCAGAGTGCAGAGGTGTGTCGAACAGAGAGCACCAGCCTGGGAGCGAGAGCAGGCTCCGAACTGTTGCCTCTTCGCAGAAAGTCTGTTGGTGCTAAACAGTCTGCAGCTCTTTCCTCCACTTTCATTGCTTTACCGGGCATGATGTGCGTCCAGTCATGACAGAGGAGGCATGGCACGTGCGGGCCCTTGGAGGCAGTGAGGACACAGTTAATGGTTGTCCTGCTATGACCCACAAAGCCCACAGCCGCGTCAGTTTCTTATCCTTGCCAAAATTCACTAATATCTGTGACATCTCTAGCGTCACCAGAAGCTTTCCACTTTGGGGATCTTAACTGAAAGCTTTCTGCCTTTTCAGGAGAGCGTGATACGCAATTTGATGCATGTCTTAAATGTGATGATGCTTCCTTAATGGACAGACTAAGAAATCCTCGACCTCCCAGAGTGCTGGAATTAGAGGCATGAGCCACCGCGCCAGTTTATAAAAAGCCTTCCATTTCTTTTGCACTGTTCAAATGCTGAGCACCCACTCTCCGCCCAGCCTTGAGTCTCTGGGAGCACATGAAGAGTCTCTGGATAAATGAAGTTATTGCTTCCATGGCTGGACTCTTAGTAGGGTTGATGTGTTGGTTAATAGGTGATTGTGGGGAATGGGATTCCTCAGAGAAAAAAGTAAATAAGAGACTCTGGGTACTCAGGGATGGCTTCCTGAAAAACAAGATTTCAAGGCAGAGCGTTAAAAAGATGATGAGGAGGAGAGGCTTCCAAACTGGGCAAATACATAACCATTAGCTGCAAAGCAAATGCCATGCCCAGGTGTTCTTGCCTTTGAAGCTGAGACCGTGTTTGGAAGCAGATTCGTTCTAGCAAAGATGGGGCTGCTCAGAATCAGGCTGACCTCAGGCTGGATTTCTAAGATCTAGTCTGTTGAGCGGGATGTTTATTTGAGTTACAATTTTTTTTTTTTAACAAGGATTTAAAAAAAACAACAACCTTTAACACCTGATTCAAAATGCACCCATGCTGGTGCAGTTCATGGTGTCAGCGCTGGGTGTAGGCCCAGTAAGCCCGCGTGAGAAAGGAAAGAACCAGCCAGTTTGGCCCATGCTGGGCATGCTGGGTCCCCTTCTTATTTTCACAGCCATGAATGTTCTCTTACCTCCCAGATTTCCACAATGCTTCAAGTCCTCGTGGAACGTCATGGGTAGGTTCGTAGAAACTGCCAAACTGATTTTAACCCAGCTAACTGATACAAACAAGAGTTTAGCTCCTGTGGCTTGTTTCCAACCAGAGAAACATCACCAAACATCTCAATAAAGACCAAAAGCACTTCTAATATTAAATATGGAATAAATGTGAGTCGTGCCTATGTTGAAGCTATATTAATAAAAGCAAGTTAGGTGATTATTGACCCTCTTAACTCCACTCCCAGGCTGTGGATGGCTGGAGCCTTCCAGTAGCTCAGGGTGGGAACCTGACGCAGGGCACACTCACCCACTCACACGCACTCACACTGGGCCCACGGAGGCACATGCGTTCACTTGACATGCACGTCTTTGAGGCGTGGAGGAGACCAGAGTCTCCAGGGAAGACCCACACAGATGGGGTGCAAGCTCCACACAGCTGGCAGCTCTGGCCAGGCATCCGTTTGTTTCTCTTCTCATCATTACAAGAGAATCATGTTATCAGGCGCAGGGGCTCACACCTGTAATCTTAGAACTCTGGCAGGCTGAAGTGGGTGGATTGCTTGAGCTCAGGTGTTCAAGAGCAGCCTGAGCACAATTGAGATCCTGTCTTTACTAAAAATAGAAAAACTAGCCAGGCGTTATGGCAGGTGCCTATAGTCCCAGCTACTGAGGCAAGAGGATCACTTGAGCCCGAGAGATTGTGGTTGCTGTGAGATGTGATGATGCCACAGCACTCAGGGAGATAGAGTGAGACTATCTAAAAAAAAACAGGAAAATGCTGCTGAGTGAAATGACATTATTTGAGGACCTGCTGTCCAAGGGTCTTCCCTTGAATGGCACATAAAGACCGAATGCAGCTCGTAAGACAGCCTGAGCTGTCTATTCTCCAGCTGCTACCACAGGTCAAACTGAGGAAGGCTTCATTTAGAACAGAGAGGGAGAGGCAGGAGGAGCCACAGACGGCCACGGAGTCAGGCAGAGCAGAGGCGCGCCTGGGACCGAAACTGGGCCTAGAGACGTCTGTCTCACTCTGCAGGAATAGCCAGAAATTCTAACGATGTGATGTGGACACCATGGCCCTTGCCAGATAAGTGAGCACATCTCTGGCTGCAGGTGGCTAGTTTGAGGGCCAGTTTGTTTTGTCCCCTGTGTCCTATTTTGTCTTACGTCAAATCAGACAACTTAGAAGGCTTAGTGCCAAAGTCCTGTGTGCTTATCCCTTCCCAGAATTTCCTTTACTCTCTACCTTAATGACCTACAGCTTTATCTTAATAGAATACTAGTGTAAGAAGAAACCATGTGCAGTCTGCATATGTGTGAAACCAGCCAGGAGCCTGGCAGTCACACAGCTTCACACCACATACAAAGTACCGCATACCTCAATCCTTCTAGCATCTACTGCCAGAAACACATTGTCTCCCTTGTGAAACTGGAACGCCACCTCCTTTCTGACAGGAGATAATTCGTTTTTGCTTTGGCTGCCAGGAAGCTCAGGGCTAATTGGAAGAGTCAGCCTCAGCGGCTGTATCAGCCTCTGTTTGCTTCTGCAGCTGTTCTCTGACCCCAGCCCACTGTGTTTTCCCCTTGTTTATGGCTGTTTGAGATAACTACTTGAAGCTTGGAAAGAGGCACAATACAAATAAACTGTGAGAGGAATGTATACCTGACAGCAAGGGCCTCCTCTTATCTCTTGGACACAGGACAAGGGCAGTCCCTTTCATTCAGGGCATGTGGCCTGAGGGGAAGGAAGCAGGCCTGCCTCGGCTGCCCTTGGAGGAGTCCCCCTGCTGCAGACCAAGAATTAAAAAGCTGGTTACTCCCAGGCTTCCTTGAGATTTCTCCTATCTCTGCTTTCTTCTTTGTCCTGCTCTCCCACCAGCAAAAAATATTTTTTAATTTAAGCGACAGTACCATAAATCCTTTCTGGATGCACTGTGTTCTTGAAGGAAATGTTTTCCATGTCATATAAGCGTGTTTCCATTCATCTTCCCATTTAACTCACTGAAGTACATTCATTGTATTATTTTTACTGTGGTAACATATACATACCATAAAATTTACCATGGTAACCACTTGTAAGTGTACAGTTCAGTGACATTAAGTACATTCACAGAGTTATGTGACCATCACACCGTCCATTTCTAGGACTTTTTCATCCTTCCTGATAGAAACTCCGCCTACTAAACAATATCTCCCATTCTCCCCTCACCTACCAGGAAATCTCTATTCTACTGTCTGTCTCTATGGGAGAGTCTAGATACTTCATGTAAGTGGAAATAGATAGTATTTGTCCTTTTATTACTGGCCTGTTTGCTGGCTTGTTTTACTCAGCCTGATGTTTTCAAGGTTCACCCATGTTGTAGCGTGTAACACTACATTTCATTCTTTTTTTTAAGACTGAATGATATGCCATTGCATCCATGTACCACATTTCGTTTGTTCATTCATCAGCAGAGGCAGGGTTGCTTCCACTCTTTAGCCATTGTGAATAATGTTGCTGTGAAGACTGATGTACAGTTATCTGTGAAAGTTTCTGCTCTCATGTATTTTAGTATATACCTAGAAATAGAACTGCTGGGTCATATTGGAATTCTGTGTTTAACCGTTTCGGGAATGCCAAACTGTTTTCCATGAGGATTATTAAACCATTTTACATTTCTACCAGCAATGCACAAACATTTCACTTTCTCTAGTCATTCACATCATTGCCAATACTTACATTATTTTCTGGATTTGGGGGTTGGAAGGCTTTTTTTTTTTTAAGTAATTAGTCACCCTAATTGTTTTATGGATCTTTTAAAATCCATTTTGGTAGTGTCTTCTTTATTGGGAGTATTTAGCCATTAATATTTAATGTACTTAATGATGGTTGACATGGGTCTTCTGATTTACTGTTTTCTGAGGGGTGTCCCTTCTGATTTTTTTGTTTCATTTTTCCTTCCTTCTTTTGAGTGAACTGAATTTTTTGGAAAATCCCATTTTAATTAATTTATTGGATTTTAACTGTTCCTCTTAGCAATTTTTTTAGTTATTCTAGAAATTACAGTAGATATCCTTACCTTTTCAGAGCCTACTGAGAGTTAATGTCCCTCACTTAATTATAATGCCTGTCCTTCTGTTGGCTCTTTTGTGAAACAGTGGTAGGTACCCGTCTGTGCTTGGGTAAGCTGGCTGTGCTCTACACTCAGAGTCCCTTTCCCTGGGTTGGATGGTGTGGTGAAAAGGGCCCAGGGTGTTGAAGTCCTGTGCTGTGGTCCCAGCTCTGCAGCCTGTGGAGCCGTGCAGCCTTGGATGAGTAACCAGACATCTCCACACCCCAGATGTCTCCTGTGGGGAGCAGGGCTCTCCTGCCTGCCTGAGAATGGAACGTCAAGTGGTGATGTGTGGAAAAGACCTTTCTGAACAGTTAAGGGTGCTGAACAAAGCCCAGGAGTGATTATCCTGTCTCTAGATCCTAAGGCTCTGTGGAGGGCACCTCTCCGTGGCACCCTTTGTACTGGAATGTGTGGTTCCCTGTGCTAGCTTATCATGTTCCTCTGGCCTCTTAACCTTATACCACCTCCTTTCTTTTGTAGAGGCTTCAGCTGGCTCCGCCTTCGGTATTAAAGGTGCAGTGTTTACCAAGGGCAGACTGCGTGAGGCATTGAAGGCCCAGAGAAGGAGTTTGGAATTTATTCTAAGTGTATATTTAGGAAAATATGCCACTGATTCCGAAAGACAGCTCCACCCACTGTCAGGGTCTGTGTGAAGCCACATGCAGAGCTTTTTGGAATAGACTAGAGTATGTCAGTCTCCCCTGTATCACCCTACCTGTATTTTTATGCATTCTGCTTCTTATGACCAGAGGAAGCATTATTAGCCTCCCTTGGTTTGAAGAACAGATGCTCACTAACTCTTCAGAGTGTGTGTGTTAATTTAAATGCCTTCCCGGTGGCCTCCTGGCTCTGCCCTTTACTCACATCGTGTTCTCTTTTCCCCAGAGAAGTGGGAGGCAGCTGAGAGAAGGGGCCGTGGCTTTGTCCCTCTGTGTGCCCTTCACACTTGAGGTCCATCTCCTACTTGTCTTTACACTCTGCTTCTAGCCTGACTCCAGGGCTCAGCAACTCTTTGATTAAAGAATGAGAAAGAAGCCAGGCACAGTGGCCTGTAATCCTAGCACTCTGGGAGGCCAAGGCAGGTGGATTGCTTGAGTGCAGAAGTTCAAGACCAGCCTGACCTAGAGCAAGACTCCCCCGTCTCTACTGAAAATAGAAAAACTAGCCAGGTGTCATGGTGGGCACCTGTAGTCCCAGCTACTGGGGAGGTTGAGGCAAGAGGATCGCTTAAGCCCAAGAGTTTGAGTTTGCTGTGAGCTGTGACACCATGGTACTCTACCCTGGGCAACAGAGTGAGACTCTGTCTTGGAAAAAGAAAAGGAATGAGAAGAAATCCTTCTCCCCACACCCCTGTTGCTGTAACTCAGCATCCTCAGAGAGCAACCTGGATGCCACCCTGCTGGTCCTGCTGGAAGAGCCTGCCCTGCTGGGCAGGCATGTCCAATGTGATTATTGATTCCAGCAGACAGTGCTAGAGAATCAGCATGAGGGAACCCAAGACAGCCGTCTTGCTTTCCCATCCAGAAATGCACATTCACTCCAGCTCAGGGAGCTAGGAAACCTTGCACCTTTCTGAAGGTAAATGACCTTTGGGAGGCTGGTTTGTGTGGTCCCTGGGGAGAGCTGCTCCTCACCTCAGCCTCGCGGCAGCAAGCTGCTCCTGTGCACCTGCCCTCCATCTCCAGGGCGCAGTGTCAGGGGGCTCCCACTTCTTGTCAGCTCAGGGTGGGATTCCTAGCAAGGAAAAAAGCATAAAGTCGGTGAAAAATATGGTGCTGTTGACAGTCTTGCTGTCTCCTAAATAAATAGTGATGTGTTTATATTTGCTCATTCAAAAAAATAACGCTTGATCATCAAGCCTGCGCTGTTCTGTGTTGGAGATACGACAGGGAGGAAGATCAAAGTGCCTTCTGTCTGAAGCTTCTGTTTTAGTAGCGGAGAGATAACAAACACGTAATTCAGCTCAGATGATAATTGCAAGGAAGAATGTAGGATACTGGGATAGAGACTAGGCAGGGGAGGAGATGGAACCCCAAGATTTAGACAGGGAAGAGCTTGGTGAGGGGGGTGGCCTTTGAGCTACAAGCTAAGTGACTCATGGAAATTTGGGTAGGAACCAGTATAGGCAAAGGAAACAGCAAAGGAACAGGAACCCCTGGGACAGGCAGGAGTTTGGCCATGTTGCAGGGATAGAGAGAATGCTGGAGTGTGAACCGAGTGTGGTGAACGATGAGGGAGAGACAGATGAGGGAAGTCCTCGCTCAGTGGCTCTCGCCCTGACTGCACATTGGAATTATCTGAGGAACTTAAAAAGTTTTCCAGTGGCCAAGCTCCTCCCCACAGAGCTTGTGATTTAATTGGTCTGGGGGTGGGGCCTGGACACTGCAATTTTACTAAAGCTGTTCCAGGAATTCCATGGGGCAACATGGATTAAGTACATCCGTGGTGATCATGCAGAGTTTTATGGACTTTGGTAAGGACTTTCATTGAATGACAATGGGAGGCCATTAGACAGTTAGGGCTAAGACAGTAACAGGATCTGATCTAATCTTTAAATGGCTTGCTGTGGTGGAGGTGTGGGGAGTGGAGGTGGGAGGTTGAGAAAGGATAGTTCCTTGGACCAGGGTGGTGTCAGTGGAGATGGCTAGAGAGGTCAGTTTGGGGATAAGTTTTACAGATTGTCATCATAAGATGGATTGAATTTAGAAGATCAGGCAAAGGGGATTGACGGTTGCCTCAGAGCTGGCCTGATTGACAGGGTGGAGATGGGAGGAACGGGTTTGAGAAGTAGGCAGGAGAATTGTGTGCACCGGTTGGAGTGAAAGCCTCAGGCTGACCTTCTGTCTAGATTTAGGTAACTTATAGATACAGGCAGCCAGCGGAGGTTGTCTGAAATATTATGAGAAATCCTGTTCCTTAATACTAAGAATTTTCCTGAAGTCTTCCAAAGGTAAGTACCGAAAGCAGTTGACCACTTAGTGTGTAGAACCTGTGATGGGAAGGGGCGCTGAAGACATTGGGCAACTTCCATGCAGAAACCAGGCTGGATGTAGCAGAACAATGAGCTTTAAGAGATTGTATATAGTCAACCTCTGTCTTGCTGCGATAATTAAATGGCTCGGTGGTATCAACAGAATCTAAAATAGCAAGTTTAGAAATTTGTACTTGAAGCCACGCACTGTGGCTCACTCCTGTAATCCTGGTACTCTGGGGGGCTGAGGCAGGTGTATCGCCTGAGCTCAGGAGTTTGAGACCAGCCTGAGCAAGAACAAGACCCTGTCTCTAAAAATAGCCAGGTGTTATAGCAGGTGCCTGTAGTCCCAGCTATTTGGGAGGCTGAAGCAAGAGCATCACTTGAGCTCAAGAATTTGAGGTTGCTGTGTACTGTGATGCCACGGCATTCTACACAGGGTGACAAAGTGAGACTTTGTCTCCAAAAAAAAAAAAGAAAAAGAAATTTGTATTTGACTTTAAGGGATTTTTCCACCCCCCAAAAAGTTATCTTCTAAGATATATCTAGCCCACATTACAATTATAATTAATTTTCCATCCCTGACCAGGCCCAATATGTTCAGCATTTAAATGTAACTTACAGCCAGGCATGGTGGCACATGCCTGTAATTCCAGTATTTTGGGGAGGCGGAGACAGAAGGATCACTTGAGGCCAGGAGTTCGAGATCAGCCTTAGCAACACAGCAAGACCCCATAGCTATAAAAATGTTAAAAATTAGCCAGGTGAGGTATTGAGCACCTATAGTCCCAGCTACTCTGGATGCTCAGGGAGGAAGATCCCTTGAGCTTAGGAGTTTGAGGCTGTAGTGAGCTATGATGACACCACGTACTCTACCCTGGGTGACAAAGTGAGACCCAGTCTCAAAAAAGGAAAAAATAACCCAGATTTTAAGTCAAAATCAAACTATTAGAATTGGTTACAAGACATGTACATGAAGAACAATATGAAATTTGCTAGGACAATTCGTTATTTTTTCTGCTACTGAAAGAATGTGGGTTAAATCACACAGGTACAGAATTTTGACTGGTTGTATCAGAGGGAAAAACTCCTGCTTCCAAGCTTGTTGAGGGCAAAGACTGTCTCTTAACACAATTTGTGTTTTTCGAAATGCCTACCATCTCTGCTTATTCTGGGCTTTTCGTTGTTTGTTTAGTAAAGAGATGGGATCTTCTTAGCAGATAACTTCCTGTAATTAGTGCTTGTTTGAAGGACTGAGCAAGAAGGTTGATCAGAAGGCTTCGGATCACACCTGCGATGCATAATGCAAGGGTACATGTCAGATCTATTAGTACAGAGTATAAACGTCTTAACACAATAATTAAGTAAACGAGATGAGGTATATATACCACGTTTACAGTGTGATGTAAACGCTCCTAATTCTATATGAAATCAGCACATTGTACCCCATAAATGCATTTATGTACATGTGATCAATGTGTTTATGATTTAATAAAAAATAAAAATTAAAAAAAGAAGACTTTGGAAGTGCCAACAGTGAGAGAACTTTTCTGTTCTTAAGAAACTTAACACATGGCTCGGTGCCTGTTGTTCAACGGGCCAAGGCGCCAGCCACGTGCATCTGAGCTGGCGGGTTCGAATCCAGCCGGGGGCCGCCAAACAGCAATGACGGCTGCAACCAAAAAATGGCTGGACATCATGGCGGGCACCTGTAGTCCCTTGGGAGGCAGAGGCAGGAGACTCGCTTGAGCCTAGGAATTGGAGGTTGCTGTGAGCTGTGATGCCACAGCACTCTATCCAGGGTGACAGCTTGAGGCTCTGTCTAAAAAAAAAAAAAAAAAAAAAAAAGAAAGAAACTTAACACGTGGCTGCCTTTGAGTGAAAGACAAGAGAATTCAGTGTAACTCGGCTATCTAGAAAATGGCTGTGGTCTGAAAGGCCTTCATAAAGAGCTGTACATTGGCAGCGCCAACCCTCGGAGGCAGTGCTGTGAGACGGGGCTGGAGGTGTCGGGCTCTTAACCGTCCAGCTGCCCAGACATTCCCTTTTGCCCAAGTCAGTCCCTCGGGGTAAGTGAAGCAGAGAGGTCACTGTCGTGCTTTACGCGTTTTGTCTTCCTTCCCTCGCAGACAACTGCAGCGACCTGGACTCGGAGCTGCAGCGGGTGCTGACAGGGCTGGAGAATGCCCTCTGTGACCGCAAGAAGAGCAGCTGCAGCCTCTCGGTGGCCGAGGTGGACAGGCACATCGAGCAGCTCACCACAGCCAGCGAGCACTGCGACTTGGCCATTAAGGTGGCGTCCCTCTCCTCCGCGGGGCTCTCCAGGATTCCGTGAGGGAAATGGTCAAATCCTTCTCTTGAAAGAAATGTGCTTTTTCTCAAACACGTATTAGGGCTGAATGTTTCTATGAAAGCCAGACTGTAGACTGGGCCATGAGGTAGAAGCAGGGCCCTGTCAATTTTCATTGGCCTGAACTACTTTAGAAAAAGTCATTGTGTCCACAGTCCCCACCGCCAGCTCACTGGCTTCGCAGCAGAAAGGCCGAGTTAATTGGAATCTAGGGTTTCACAAAAGAGCTGTAGTATCTTCTAGTGAACCATGATCCGAGTTCCTAACACTGCTGGTTTTCCATCTTTACTCGTCTGCATCACAAATATACTGTTGATGTGGTTTGCGGGAGGGAGAAGAATCGCTAGTGTTTCTTTCTCTGACCTGCCAGGCCTGACATTTGACTGTAGTGACAACTTGGGTTTAGCCCCAGCCTTGGCACTAAGAGGGAAGGAGGAGGTCACAGACTTCTAACCAGCAAGGGACAAAGCAGGGTCTGGAGCAGCGCCAAGTGGGATAGGAGTCTCAGACCTGAAAGGAACAGCGAAGGCACAGCGTGGGGAAAGTGGCAGCGTCTCAGAGTGACATGCCCCTGTTTTTTTAGTATTTGAGACGTGTTTCTTGTCTCATCCATTCACTGCCTCCGCCCGTACATGTTCACCCTCCCTCCTGTGTTGTTATTAGTTGGCGTCCGCTGCATTTTCCAAAGGACACTAAATGAGAATGAACAGTTTGACAGCAAGCAGAATGAGTTTTTTTCTTATTTTATGTATGTTTCTTCTCCATTAATAACGTGTTAAATGAATTTTTTTTAACTGTCAAAATACTATTAACATTCTGTTCAGTTTATAGCTGTATTATTATTAATTAATTAAATCCCTGCTGTCTTAGAAACTTCCACAATGAGCTTCCTCTTTTCTGTGTCACTGAGGTTTATTTTTATCTTTTGTATCTTGGGACTGAGCCTCTTTTACACCATTTGAATTCTGATGTGTCACTAAAGGCTGGCAGCAGTGACGTGACCTACTGTATTGCTGAGTTGGCACATGGGAGGCCCATCATTTAGGAAACTTGGGGTTAGATTTTTGTATGCAGTTTACAACCATAATGTTTGCAATTGCAGTATCAGGATCACTAATCGGCCTGCTGTCTGATTTGAGGTCTCTACCTTCTCTGGAACTCAAGTGAAGGAAATGAACATTTGTGTGTACCCGGCAGTTAGCACCAGAGATAGACTCGAATACCAGGAGGGGGCGCCATGGGTTTTAACCCTGGGAATTGCTGGGCTGCACAGTTACTCAGGCAGGTGACGAGGGATCTGAAATTGTGGCGAAGGTAATCTTAGGATGTCCTTCGTCACAATCACTATTTCCAGTAAGGTGGCTCTAGACCCCACTACGCCTCTTTGGGCACCCATTCCCATTCTGTTTCCTTCCCAGCCCCCTTCTCCAAGTCAGTCTACTTGGCTCTTCTTTGTGGCTTTGTTTTGCAGACAGTTGAGGAGATCGAGGGGGTGCTTGGCCGGGACCTGTATCCCAACCTGGCAGAAGAGCGGTCTCGGTGGGAGAAGGAGCTGGCGGGGCTGAGGGAAGAGAACGAGAGCCTGACCGCCATGCTGTGCGGCAAAGAGGAGGAGCTGAACCGCACCAAGGCCACTGTGAACGCCATCCGGGAGGAGCGGGACCGGCTACGGAGGAGGGTGAGAACCGCAGGGCTTGCAGGGCCACACCAGCCCAGGTAGTGTGGCACTTACAGTTTGGGGAGCTGTCATCCCTTTGTTGTTTTAAAGTCACTCTTGAAATTAGTTTGCCGGCCAGGTGCAGTGGCTCACACCTGTAATCCTAGCACTCTGGGAGGGTCACTTGAGCTCAGGAGTTCATGATGAACCAGAGAAAGAGCAAGACCCCATCTCTGCAAAAAATACAAAAACTAGCCGGGTATGGCAGGCGCCTGTAGTCCCAGCTACTTGGGAGGCTGAGGCTGGAGGATCGCTTGAGCCCAGGATGAGGTTGTTGTGAGCTGTGATGCCACGGCACTCGCGCCTAGGCAGCAGAGTGAGACCCTGTCTCAGGAAAAGAAAAAGAAAGTAGTTTGAAAGTGCTAAGGTATAAAGGTAAGACTAAAAAAAAAAAACAAAAAACACTTTTCTCTGAAATCTTAAATCTGAATGGATGGTAAAATCCTATCAGGGCAGTAATTTAAAACCCATCCCCAGAGTATGTGCGTCTTCCCCAAGCCTAATTAAAATGTTCTTCTTTAACGTAAGCTAATAATATTTTTATAATTTGAAGAAATACGTAGAGTATTTTCCCCTTATGGTTTTTTTCTGTAAGATTTTCTTTCATTGTAGAGTACCTGCTCTATTTATCTATGTTCAATCTGAAGTGAAATGTCACCTCTGCTGGTGCAGACTTTTTAAAGTGAAAATAATCCTGTTTGCGTATGTGTAGGCGTGGACGTGCATATGTCCACATGTACATGTAAGCGTGCGTGTGCGTGTCTGAGAGCCATTTTTATTAAGACTTACATCCATTACTAAAGAAGCTGATGTTTCAGGATAGACACACTTGGCAGAATTGTTAAGGCCCTCAGTTCGCCAAAGGTGGAGTTTTTCCCAGAAACCCACAAGTCCTTCTTTGTTTGCCTGGGGGTTTTATATGTGATTGGACTGGAGGTGAAGTAATGAATTCTTCAATCAAACAATTCCCTCTGAACTGCTGAATTCACTCTGAATCGCGAGACCTGCTTTACCCACTTTCTCGTCGTTGGCAGTGTTACAGGCTTGCTTTCTAGTTGTGCTCTGACTGATAAATTAGCAGAGAAGAAAATACATCTAGTGGGTATCATTCTCTTACACCAGTGCTCTGTCTTCCTTACCCTTCAAGAACATCTTGGAAATAACGTGTTCTGTTAGTCAGGTCAGCATGGGTTTTAATCCACAAGCAGGCATTCTTAGTTGCCATGATGTATTAATTCAGTCAGGACCCAATCATTTGGGCATTCTTAGTTGCCATGATGTTTAATTCAGTCAGGACCCAATCATTTGGGTTTTAATCCACAGGCAGGCATTCTTGGTTGCCATGATGTATAAATGCGGAAGAAATCACTATTTTTGTATGTTATCAACTCTCTCCCTCATTTATGGCTAATGTCACAATTAAAAGACCAGTACTACCACCTCTTGCATCTGAAGATCGTTTTGTCTTAACTCAGCACACAGAACCGTATTTTCAGTAGCCAGCTGTCCTGGACGGCATGCTCAGCCTTGTGTCTGCAGGAGTAAATGATCCCCGTCAGCAAAGGCTTTATCTGGGCAGCTGGATAAAATGTCCTCAGCACCAAGGCCCGGTGCACCCCCTGTAATTCCCTGGGTTACACTCCTGGTCATTATGACTAATGCCCTAATTAGGCTTGTGCTCGCCCTTACTGTGTGTGTTCTGATGATGCATGTTTTGTAAGAGAAATTGTTGATCTTAGGTTTAATTACATATTGTGGTTTAGAATAAATTTTCTTCTCTAATTTGAGTTACCAAAGCACAAGACAACCCTTGATTATGACTAGTAAGAAGTTAAAAGCCATTTTCCCTCCCTTCTTCCGGTGTTTTCTCTGCCCTGGAAGTATTAAGAACAACATACTCTGGAGACTCTGTACTCTCTAGAGCCAAAACGCCTGGGGTCCTCGCATGGCCTGGCAAGTTACCTAACCTCTCCGTGCCACAGTTTACTCCGTTATGAAGAGAGGACAATAGTAGCACCCAGTGCGGGAAAATCCAATAATACTCATAAAGCAGGTAGACAATGCCTGGCAAACAGTAAATGCTCCAAAAATTAGTGGTGAATTCCCTGTTGAGTGGTGTGGAAAGTTTAGCACTATGCCATCTTTTTTTGTAAATCCTTAGATGTTTAAAGAACTCTGACATGAACATTGAATAATAACGTATATACTCAGATGCATGTTTGCACCTGTACACATTCACAATTTAGTCAAAACCTCTCATTACATTTATTACTTTTTAAGTTTATGCAATGACTATTTAGTATAAATGTACACAATTTGCATGTGAGTTATCTCCACATAATAAAATGTCATGGACCTTGTATCTCTTTCTTAACTGGAAATGTCCTCAGGAATTTGCATGCATATCCATGAACTGGATTTCTTTCTTTTGATCTTAAGACAATTTTGGATCTCAAAGAACTTTAGTATAAGCCTTTGAATCCCCGTTCACTGGACTTTGCATACTGGGAGGCTTTTTCCAGCCGCCACCTGTTCACCCAGTGTACTTCATTTCCCTGTGAAAGGGCCCATCTCTGTGGTTGGCTTGTCTTTTGTTTTTCACAAGGTATAGCTCTACAGAGTGACTGGGGACGGTGTCACTTCACCCGGTGGCACTTTCAGGCGTATGACTGGTTTGTCTCTGCTATCTGTGCAGCAGCTCTACATTCACAGTTGGTTGGTCAGGCTTGCCTGAGAAGCACGTGGGGCTGCATTTTTTTTTCTTTGCCTACATTCATTGTATGGAATTTTAACTGACCAGATCAATAGGGTTGGTGCTTGCCCCCTGCCTGTAATTAAACAAAGTGCTCTCCCTAGGTCTTCGAGCCTTATTGAAGATTTAATTAAATTAGATCTTTAATGTAGTCAGTTAACAAATTGGGCTACTTGGCGGAGCAGTAACTAAGGAACAACAGGCAGACACCTCTTATTACTGGTCCCAGTTCATTATTCAATGAGATAATCATTTATTTCTATATGATGTGCAACATAACCACTGATTTCCTCACACTTAAAGAAGGAGGCTTAATTAGGCTCAGCGCCTGTGGCTCAACAGGCTAAGGCGCCAGCCACGTATGCCTAAGCTGGCGGGTTCGAATCCAGCCCAGGCTCGCCAAACAACAATGATGGCTGCAACCAAAAAATGGCCGGGCGTTGTGGCAGGCGCCTGTAGTCCCAGCTACTTGGGAGGTGGAGGCAGGAGACTCACTTGAGCCCAGGAATTGGAGGTTGCTGTGAGCTGTGATGCCGCGGTACTCTATCCAGGGTGACAGCTTGAGGCTCTATCTCAAAAAAAAAAGAAGGAGGGTTAATTAGGCAAGGTAGAATTAATTACTTTAGAAAGAAAGCGCTTTGTCCTTCATTGAGTCATTCGCTTCATAAACATGGTTGTTACCTTGTGCTGAGCAGAGGGGTTACAGCGGAGAACAG
>CAUYON010088238.1:0-19178 GCA_963573935.1 Arctocebus calabarensis
GAGACAGAGTCTCACTTTATCGCCCTGGGTGGAGTGCCGTGGCGTCACACTGCTCACAGCAACCTCCAGCTCTTGGGCTTAAGCGATTCTCTTGCCTCACAGCCTCCCTAGTAGCTGGGACTACAGGCGCCCGCCACAGCGCCCGGCTATTTTTTTTTGTTGTTTTGTAGTTCGGCCGAGGCCGGGCTTGAACCCGCCACCTTCGGTATATGGGGCCGGCGCCCTACTCGCTGAGCCACAGGAGCCGCCCTACCTCATTGTTTTATGTTCTCTTTTTGATCGTAAGTGCTAAATCAAGCTGTTTATTTATTTAAGAAATGGAGTCCCACTCTTTAGCACACTATATCCCGAACTCCTGGGCTCAGGTGATTCTCCTGCCTCAGCCTCTCAGGTAGCTGGGCCCACAGGCATGCACCACTGTGCCCAGCTAATTTTCAAAATAGTCTTATTGTTTTTAGAAACATAGTCTTGCTATATTGCCCAGGCTTGTCTTAACCCCCCTGGCCTCATGTGATCCTCCCACCTTAGCTTTTCAAAGTGCTGGGCTTACAGACATGAACTACTGTTCCCTGATGTTTCCAAATCTCTAACGTTGGTTTGAAAATAAACCAGGACTCAATACACAGAATAATAATTTATTTTTGTGTGTGTTGAAGGAATGACTATTTTAATTCAAATTTAATTGTTCATAAAATAAGTGCTCTATTTTTATAAAATAATGTCTTCCTTTAATCTTGGGAAGAACAACTATGTGGAATGTCTTAAAAAAATCAAATCTTCAAATTGAATAAATAAACATTTTAAAGTTTCAAATTAGATAATGCCTATATACAATAGAAATGTTTGGTTATGATTTGCAATTATTAATATTTGTTGAAATTGCAACAGAAAATTAGAACTCAAAAATTTCTTAGTTATTACTCTCTAATCTCTTAAGTAATACCAAATTATGCCATTTCAAATGCCACAGGAGACTACTAAGCTGACTGAAGAGAAAGCTAAAACCATTAACATTTGTTACTCATAACTATAGAAAGGCCTGATCTATTTAAAAAACTGCAACCAAAGAATTCATCCAATTTGATGTTATATGGAAGGCATCATTTTTAATTATGGTGGATCTTGAAAGTTCATGAGCTCCCTAAACTCATGTAATTTACAGTGTGTAAAGTGTGTGTGTGTGCGCGCACACACGCATGCTCGCATCTTCCTGTAGAGAGTATTCATAACTTATGTTCATCGGATCTTGAAAGGGCTTCTCCATCCAGCCATAGACACAAACCTCTCTCCCGGAGGTTACTTTGCCTGTTTTCCTATTTACATACAGACCCCCCAACTCACACCTACATTTTGTTCTAGAAGTAGTTTATGAACTGATTACTTGGAACTCAGACCATATTTCTCCATGAAAGTTTTATATATATGTTACATATATAGCACATGTAACCAATGTTCCCTGACTTATGATGGTTCAACTTATGACTTTTTTGACTTTACAATG
Organism: Arctocebus calabarensis; assembly: GCA_963573935.1. Lineage (NCBI taxonomy): Eukaryota > Metazoa > Chordata > Mammalia > Primates > Lorisidae > Arctocebus > Arctocebus calabarensis. Next base: position 1,502 of record CAUYON010088238.1, read on the forward strand.
GGGCAGAAGCAATATTCGTTCATTCATACTTCAAGTATCCATACAAACATTCTGTTTTTCATTTTCAGTACAATATTCCATACATTACATGACATGTTTAATACTTCGTAATAGAACAGATTTTGTATTAGATTATTTTTTTTAACTCTAGGCTAATAGAAGTGTTTAGAGCACATTTAAGATAAGCTATGTTTAGCTATGATGTTTGGTAGGTTAGATGTATAATGCATTTTTTACTTACAGTGTTTTCAGCTGATGATAAGTTTATTGGAATGTAACCCCATTGTAAATCAACTGTACACAGACACAGAGAGAACTTAAATAAGTATTATAGAACCTTCATAATGGTGGTACCAAGGAAAATGTGGTAGACCTTCCAGATTCCAAAGCAGTTTACAATTCAGGTTGGGGCAAAAAGACATGTATAACCAATTATCAATTGAGATCAAACTCCTAATTTACCTGTGACCTTCCTGTTCATTTTTCTACAGCTGTATCAGGATTAATTCCTTCTCACCGTTCAATTCAAAAGACACAGCAAGGGGAACCCTTTGCTATCAGCTCTTCAGTAAGAAAGAAGACAGTGCCTATCTTTAGCACAGAGGTGTGCTTCTGCCACCCGTAGAAGGGTATTAGATTGATGGTGTCCTTGAGATTCAGGCATAAAGTAGAATACCGTGGGGACTTAACCATTAAGGTAGATATATAGCATGGTTTCCATGGAAAGATATACTCCTAGTTCTAACTTCATAAGCAGATATTTGATAGACTCAGGAGTATGTATATCTTTCCAGGGAAACCAAACCATGCCTTGGAGCCTTATTAGTGGATGTCCTCTGTCTGATGTGTGGGATCCCACTTCACCTCTGCCCTGGGGTTTCTCCCTGAGGAGCTCATTACGCAATTAGCCATAACGAGGACTTCCTTAGCAAATGGATGGTGGCCTGTGGTCCCAGTTACTCAGGAGGCTGAGGCTGGAGAGACACACTTACCAAGTGACCAAGCCATGCTAGTCCTCATGTAACTTACTCAAGAGAAATGAAAACATATGCCCACAAAAAACTTTCAATCTTAATAGCTAAAAATGGGAAACAACCTACCCGTCCAGCAATAGCTGAATAAACAAATGGTGATGTATCTATGGAATACTAGTTAGCTATAAAAAGGAATATGGTATTGAGATACATAGCAGAATGGATAAATCTCAATATACTCATGCTAAGGAAGAAACTAGACTAAAGGCATACACTGTATAATACCATTTATATGAAATTCTAGAAAATACAAAGTAGTGTCTCATGATCGGCAGCAGATCAGTGGTTGCATGGGGATAGTCGTTACAATAGTATATAAGGGAAGTTTTGGGTATGGAGAATATATTTAGTATCTTGATGATGGCAGTGGTTTCAAGGCCATATACTTACGTCAAGAAAAATCAAGTTGTACACATTGAATATGTACAGTTTATAATATGATGATTACTCATATATCTCAACAGCTGTAAAAAAGCTTTTTACCTGTATGTGGTATCCTTTTGGCTTACATTTCTGAATTCATTGATGCTAACACAGACTTTATTCAGGGATAAATTCTTAAGATACATGACTACTTAAATGTGCAAAATAATTTGGTCATAAACATGGATATTTTTTCTTTTTCTAGTATACATTCATATCATAAATCTGAATATTTCTGATAATTTTGACCTGGAGTTAATACTGATATGCATTTAATACAACACACTCTACCTCAATTGATTTAAATCACATTGAATTATTTAGAAATTTATGCCATTATTTATGTTTTTCTAATTTTGGTCATTGTAAGCAAAATCTTAGTAGAGTTTATGGAATGGAAAGGTAGAGTTATTGAATATAAGTCATTTTGAATGGCTGGTACATGTTATTTCCTTTTTTATTAGCATTCCTCTTTTATTAAATATTACTAAAAATAAGTAGGCTTTTTGGTGAGACTTGGAGACATTTTTATTCTCACTGGGTGAGTAGTGAGTGATTGTAGCAGTGTATTTGGTAATAGGCTTTGACTTGTACTTGAATGGGTCACGGGCCCCAGTGATGAGAGATGATAGGAGATAACCTAGTCCCTATATTAAGGTGGTACTATATGGTAGTACATTTATAATAAAAGGTGTTTTACTTTATACAAAAATCAGTCCTACTTATCAACAAAAGGTGGGGGAGAGGCAGGGAAGTCTCATAACCTTAGAATGCAAGCATTATATCTTATTTTTCTTAAGAGCTGGTACAAAATGTGGAATTTCACTCCGGTGGTGGTTTTTGTGGCTGTCACATGAGGGTTCCTAAGGGCAGCACTTTCTCCTGACACCTGGCCTTCCTCACTGCTTCCCCTCAGCAGGCCTGTCTAACCTTGCTTCAGAGTGGACTCAGGCAGCTCTAACATGCATCTAGACCCCACCCTGGTCTAAGGCACAGCTCTCTACTGTGGCTGACATTAGACTCTCTCCTCCTTTCCCACCTGCTCTCCCTCATCACTTTCACCTCTTAATCATTCCACTAGCTTTTTGCACTTAGAATAAAAAACAAAAAGCAAGAATAAAAAGCAAGTTGCCCCTACTTGGCCAACATAAACTGGCTCTTGTCTCCTGTAATCTTACCTTTTGATGCTCTCCTACCCCAGCTGTTATCTGTCCTGACAGTGGCCTGTGAGCACTTATTTACTTCTTACAAGAATCTCTTATAATTTGATGCCTGGCAATTACTCCCTGGACTTAATAGCATAATGATATCATCATAATAACACTTTGCTCCATTTATTGAATGTTTTCTTTAACTCAGACAGTGTGCTAAGTGCTCTACAGGCATTATCTTGTAATTAAATTAGATGCAGCAAGCTTGTGAAGTTGGTGCTATGATTACCATTTTTTTTTAACGAGAGGAAATCAGGGTGTAGAGAGTTGGAGTGACTTGCCCAGGTTCCCACTGTTGTTAGATGTTGGAGCCTGGCTTGATGTCTGTCTGTCTGACTGTAAATTGGCTCTTTGGTAATGAAGTTTCAAAAGTATCTTGTTGCTGTTAGATTGTAATGATCTCACAACAATTCCTAGAGAACAATGCTAGTGCAAGCTGTAAATTTCTTTTTTCTTTTCTTTTTTTTGGAAACTTCTTAATGTAACTTTACTGTGCTGGAGACAACAAAAATTTCTTAGTATTTTACTGATGATAAGAGGCAGTCTGGTGTAAAAGTTGAGAATAAACTCTGGACCAGCCATTCTCAATCTGTGGGTTGCAACCCCTTTGGGAGTCAAACAACCCTTTCACAGGGGTCACCTAAACACATCCTGCATATCGGATATTTACATTACAGTTCATAACAGTAGCAAAATTACAGTTATGAAGTAGTGACGAAAATAATTTTATGGTTGGGAGTCACCACCACATGAGGAACTGTATTAAAGGGTCGTGGCATTAGGAAGGTTGAGAACCATTGCTCTAGACTCACACAGATAGGGTTTCATCTCAGAATTATTGGCCATTCATTCACACAGATCTCATCATCATATGCACCAAGTAACGTTCTGATCTAGGCACTTGCTATAGGTCAGAGTGCAGTCCCATCGGATGATCGAAAATTTTAGTTCTTTAAGCTGTTTTTGTCTTGCAGGCTTACTATAGCATGATTACTCTTTTTATTAAATTACTCCTATTCCAAAGGTGTATATTCAAGCCAGTCTTGTGACACGTCTCCTAACAGGGTCCAAAGGGAAAGCTCTAGTTTGCTCTCTTTTTTCCTTTCTTTCTTCTTTTTATTCACTTAAAATGAAACATTAAGTTTAACTTTATTGAATATAATAAACTCAGGGACATTGTATTCTAATAGGGGTAGTGCAGTGAACACAATAAATTAATTATATTTATGTTTGAAGATGGACAGTACTTTGTGGGCATGGGTAGTAAGATCAGGCTGGGGGGAGCATGGAGACCACAAACAAGTTGCAGCATTAATCGGGTGCTCAGTGAGGTGGGTCTTGCTGAGAGGGTTGAGACTCAAAGGAGGCAAAGGAGAAGACAGCTGTCTGCAGAAAGAGCAGTCCAGGAGGAGACGGGGTAGTGGCAGGCTCAATCAAGGCAGGAGCATGTATGCCTACTACAGAACAAAGCAGCCACTGTGGCCGGAGGACACCAAGAGAGGTCAGAGAGTTCCAACTATTTTGTTGGTGACAATGCAGTGAACTACCATCTTTAAAACACTTACTACAGGGCCGGGCCCAGAGCCACAGAGCTCCTGCCAGCCTTCACCAGCCACATCTCCACTGCTCTGCCTTGAAAGCCCTTTGCTGCGTTTATAACAGAAAGCTCTTTGAAGATTCCCCAAATACCCATCTTGTTTCAAAAGTTTCTACTTTTGCATACACCTAAAATGCCCATCTCTCATCACTGGTCATTCTGATAAACTCCTTCAAGTCCTACCCTGGGCCCTCCTCCAGGACAACTTTTTGACTCCATCCGAGGCGAGCTGGTGCTTCCTTCTCTGGACCACTGTGCACAGTACTTTGTGTATATGTTTGCTGTAAATAGGTGATGGCTTATGACAACTAACATTGAATGGGCACTTACCATGTGCTGTGCTCTAAGTCCTTTGAGTGTTTTTCATTTACTCCCCAGAGCTACCCTAAAAGGTTGCTTTCTTCCTATTCCTTCCTACAATCCTATTGTATTTTTATTCTCATTTTACAGATAAATAAATAAAGGAATGAAGCAGTTTAGCGACTTATCTACGATCATTGTGCTATTAAGTGGTGGCGCCAGGAGGGAGACAAAAGGTTTCTGGCTTCAGAGCCTATGTGCTTTCTTAGTCATTATGCTGCGCCTTTGCCATCCTCACTATAAACAAGACAGTGTACACATCACACTGTACCACAAGCATTAGCGTGTGTGCATGGGTCTCATGTATTATTCGTACATTTCTTGAGAGCAGGGAACCATGATAAATTCATATTTGCTCTTTGAGACTTTGCATATGTGCCCACTTGATTCAACCATGAGGAGAATCAAATATTCTTTCACATAATTTGTAAGATACGGGAAATATTATTGAAAATGTAAACAATCATGTGTCATTAACTCTGAATTTCATTTGATTTTGAATTTCATGTTACTCATACTGTTGTGCTTCTGCTTCTCCCCAGACCAGTATTAAAGAGGGACAACTGCTGAAGCAAACCAGTTCCTTCCAAAGGTGGAAGAAGCGATACTTCAAACTTCGAGGCCGTACCCTTTACTATGCAAAGGACTCAAAGGTAATTCAAGAGAACCCATTAGTTAGTTCCAAGCACTTGAGGTCATGAGCAGATTTAAAATTTTGGTTATATAAACTGTTTTTGTCTTAATGGCTCACGATAACATTGCTGTTCTTATATGAATTTGGTACAAATACAATCCATCTTGGACCCCATTGCAAAGAGATCTCTGTTTGAGTCAGTCCCATAAAATATCTCTCAGGATAATCTTGTAGTGTAGTTTGCTTGTTTTCCTTTTTCCTTTCTTTTTTCCTTCCAATTAAATATAGCCTTATAAGATGTAATAAACTAAAAATTTTGTGTTTCTCCCCTTTCTGCCACTATTTACCTTATCAATTGTTCCCTGACCATGAGAGAGAGAAAGCTTATGGAGTTGCTAAGAATTCATGCTCTTGGTCCAGACAAGGGTTGGTATCCCACTTCCAGCACATTCTGTTTGAGTAGCAATGGCTATCATGGGTTGAGATAATGCCCTTCAAGTGCTTACACAGTACCTGACACAAAATAATCACACCAGTACACAAGCAATTAAGAGTAAAAATCACGTTGAAATAAAATCAGGAAAAAACAATTGTTATATAACAGTTGAACCAAATAATAATAATGCAATTTGGGAGGAAAAATTTGTAATGATGAGCCTCTCTCAAAATCAGTATTTTAGCATTACTTCAAAAATAAACATTAAGATTTCTTGCTACTGTGCCAGCTGTATAATTAATCACTTCCATTTTTAAAAAAGAATGTTCCTGATATAATTACTGAAGTTATACACCAGGAGGTAAAAACAAATAAACAAACCTAATTCTTAGTTTATGCAGCTATAGAAGTAATAACCAAATAAAATAATCTTATTTTATAAGTCATTAAGTTCAAGCTTGTCCCTAATCTGGCTCCATCCTGATTTTTCACATTTGTCTCTGGACAGCACTGAGCCTTCAGCTTTTGCCCACGCACACCATCTCCAGAATGACATTTCCTCTATCTCCACTTGATGAGATGACCCGTTTGCTTTAAGATCCATCTCAAATAGTCTTTATTCCATCATTCACAGGAGAAAGAGTTCATTTGTTTTCTGCTGGAGATATCTTCTGCCACCCTCTATAGCATTTCATTGTATCTCTTCTCTTTTGCTTTTAATTGTCTATCTTACATTTCAAGTTAATTGCACTTGTTTCATCTCCTGTGTTAGACTGTAAATTCCTTGCAGTCAAGGAACAGTTGCTACAGTCAGATTGGTTGAATTGGGGTATACCAGCACAAGCCCTCTGGCAAGCTTGGGGTGGGTTGAAAGCTATCAGAAAAGGGGGACCCTTTTTCTGCAGGTGTAGGGGACCTCCTGTTTCACCTGCTTTGCTGCAAGAACACTGAATGAGTATGAATAATGACTGACGGAAAGTGGAAAGCATTCGTTTATTTACTAGAATTTCCTAATTGCTACTTTGTCCGTTTTAAAACACTCCATTTAGATGGCTGCTGTAACTCAGTGGATAGTGTGGAGGTTCGTCACACCAGGAGTGTCAAGTTCGAGGCTCCTCTGAGGATGATAAACAAAAACAACACATTTCTATGGAGCTCTGCGCTTCACCACGAAGCTTTTGTGGTTAAGACAACTTTTAAGAGTATATAAATAAAAAACCCATCATCTTCTACTTACAGAGCACATTCACCGTCTCCTTTGAACACATCTTAATAGATGAGAAAAATAAGGTTCAGAAAGTTTAGTATCAGATCTGCCCACCCAGGACTAGTTCTCAGTTCTTGGTGAGGGGACCTGGGAAAGACTCTGCTCCCCGTGGTAGTTGTTAGTTGTTGTGCTTCCGGAGAGCACAGAGCATTTGCATCGAAATGGCGTGCCCTGGGGTTCTTTGAAGTCCTTTTCAATTTGGGATTTATGGATTAGCTGTACTTTATGGTTTTATTCATCCTTCCTCAGAAGAAATTGCAGAGCATCACTAACTTAACTTTTTTTCCTTTTCTGTTCCTGATCCCTGACAGCTTCACAGTCATGAACTGATGGTAAAATCATACTGAAGAGCCTTACGTTAGGTTTTCATCTAATGTGTTTGTTTTTTTTTTTCCATTAACAGTCTCTGATATTTGATGAAGTTGACCTCTCAGATGCGAGTGTAGCTGAAGCGAGCACAAAAAATGCTAACAACAGCTTCACGGTATGATTATCTTCTGTTAAATCCCTGCTCAAAAAGACCTTTCTTAAGCATGTGCTGAGTGTCCTGTTCAGTTACCACATGTGTGTTGACGTGTGCATGTTGGAGTTGTAAACTCTTAAGTATGTTACATATTCTAATAACCAGTACCATTTCTGATTGTTTGGCTCCATTAACCTGGGTTTAGATGTACTTTAAAAAAAATGATATATTTTTTTCCTTTTTAGACTTTTTTAGTACTTTATATTTTCACCATCTTTAAATTAATGCTTTAATTAATTGTTCTTGGATATTTAAAAAATTTATTTATCTTCTTTTCTCCATCTGTTCTCCTTTCACTCCAGTTGGCCATTGTTTGGGCACTTGCTATAGTTCAGGCCTCCGTTTCTTCTCACTTAGGTAATTCATTTGGCAGCTATTCAAGAGGGGTCCTCTGTTTCCGTTTCTTCTTTTCCAATCACCATTCAAATTGCTTAAAAGACCTCCCTGGTTCCACGTTGCCTGCAAATTGCACATACAACTGAGCCTTTAAGTCTTGTATGGATCATGCCTCAGTATTTTAGTGTTGCCTGAAAATAATTTGTCCTTACATGTCCCACCAATGTATGAAGTCTGTCTTCAGACAGACTTTCCCTGTTCCCTCTGACCTGAGGGATCCCTCCCCCATCTACAGCTGCTGAAACCTTACCAGTTCTTCAAAGCTAATATCAGATACTCCAATTTTTTTTCCTACTTCTTTCATTCATAAAATATGGATTGAATAGCTCGGCACCCATAGCACAGTAGTTACAACTCCAGCCACATAAACTGAAGCTGGCAGGTTCGAACCCTGCCTGGGCCAGCTAAACAATAATGACAACTGCAACAAAAAAATAGCCAGGTGTTGTGGTAAGTGCCTGTAGTCCCAGCTACTTGGGAAGCTGAGGCAAGAGAATCGCTTAAGACCAAGAGTTTGAGGTTGCTGTGAGCTGTGACGCCATGGTACTCTACTGAGGGTGACAACTTGACACTCTGTCTCAAAAAGAAAAAAAAAATTATTGAGTTTCCACTGTATGCCAGGTACTTGTGCCAATCATACAAAACTCAGAAATGAATACATTATTATATATATGTATATATATACACCTACCCAACACACACATACACTCTATATATAGTCTCTGTGTGTATGTATATATATAAAATATGTGTGTTTTATATATATAAAATTTCTCTCAAGATAGTCACAATATAGTTCAGTGACAATCATGTGGGGTACTTTTTATAACTACATATTCCTTGGGTCCTCTAAATGCATTGCTCTAGGTGTGTTGTCAACCCAACCACACTCCCAGACCCTTCTTCAGGAAGCCACCACTGGGGACAGTAGTGTGTTGTACTTATCCTCTAGGTGTGCCAGGGCAGGGACACAGCAGTGCCATGATAGAGGTGGGCACCAAGGGGGCTGGACAGGGGGAGGAAGCATATGAACTCAGATTTAGTCTTACTGATTTATGGGCATGTGGGATAATTCATAGTGTAAATACTCCATTCCCTCTCCCCCATCCCCAGGGGGAGAAGAGGAAAGCCAAGAATAGAATCCTGGGAAAAATGTTAAAATTCAAGGTCTGACCAATAAAGACTGAGTGAGTACATTCTTAAATAAAGAAAGAGAACCAGGAGGCGATGGTCTTTTAAAAACCCAGTAGAATGGAATCTCACAGTTGTTCAACACTGTGTACAATGGAGAGGGTCAAGTCAAAGAAGAATTGGAAAGTGGTTGTTGAGGGTGTTAACTTGGAGTTCATTTGGTCCCATTGATGTGAGTAGTCTTTGTAGGTGGCCCGTGTCAGGCTGTGCTGAGAAGGCAAAGTGAAAGGTGGGAAGAGCCAGGCTGGATGACTATTTCTAAAAGGTTGGCTGTTAAAAGGAGAACAGAAAGAGCTAGTGGAGTGCTTTGAGCATTTGGTGGTGGTGGTGTTCTCTTGCTATGTTTTTAAAATGGGTTTTGAGTGTGTTTATATGAAGGGAGGAAAGAATTGTTAGAAGCAAAAGTTGAAGCTTCAGGGGAAAGAGGGAATAATCAAAGGAGCCTGAGTGCTGGGTAAGCTGCGCAGGTTGAGGCCAGATACAGGTGAGGAGCTCAGCACTGAACAGGATGCAGAAAGCTTAAGGAAATAGGTGGGGCCAGGAAGTTCTTATATTTCAAACCCCAATACTACTCTTTTCTCAGTGAACTTGAAGGCCCAGGTTATCTGCTTTGAGTGGAAGTTCAGGAGGGTTTAGAGTAGCTTCTGTAGGAAAAGAGGATTGAAACTGAGCAGGGACCTGTAGAAGTTTGCTAAGTGGTGAATAGTGTCTAGTAATGCCCCTTTAATTCCTATGCCTATGATACTTTCTGTAAGTGGGAGTAGAGAACAAAGAAATGAACTGGCTCAGGGTTGATGGTTTATAGTGCGTATTGAACCAGATAAAGGGATTGCTGGATATTTGAGGGATCAGTAACTCATCCATCTTCCCCCTCTGAGTTCTCAGTTTTTGACAATGAAATGCAAAGGAGTAAAGGGCAGCTTTGTTAATCCAGCTGAGCAGGATCCATTGATAATGGATTATGGGAGGTGTAAGGCTTATTCCTTTTTTTTTCCTCCAAAGCAAAGGTAGAATAGGGTGGAGTAAAAGAACCTCACCAGTCCTGCCAATCAGAACAGGCATTGGCCTTCGCCTTTGCAGTGCACAATAATCCTCTCCTGGCAGCACCTGTGCAAAGGAGTAGGGCACTGGCCCTATATGCTAGAGGTGGCGGGTTCAAACTCAGCTCTGGCCAAAAACTGCAAAAAAATAAAAAATAAAAAAATAATCCTCTCCCCTCTATGGAGCTTTGTGGAGGGGGAAATAAGAGTTCCTCCCTAATAGAATTCTTTCTTTCTTTCTTTTTTTTTTTTTTGAGACAGAGTCTCATTATGTTGCCCTTGGTAGAGTGCTGTGACGTCACAGCTCATAGTAACTTCAAACTCTTGGTCTTAAGGGATTCTCCTGCCTCAGCCTCCCAAGTAACTGGGACTACAGGCGCCCACCACAGCACCTGGCTATTTTTTGGTTGCAGTTGTCATTATTTCACAGGCCTGGGCTGGGTGGGAACCTGCCAGGCTCGAGGTGTATGTGGCTGGTGCCCTACTCATTGAGCTACAGGCACCAAGCCCAGAATTATTTCTTAAACACCTTTTAATTTTGTTTTTTAATTGCCATAAAATTGTATGTATTTATGGGTACCTGGTGATGTTTCAATACATATAATGTATAGTGATCAGATGGGGTAATTTAGCATGCCTATCTTCTCAAACATCTATCATTTCTTTGTGTTGGGAACATTTGATATAGCTGTTTAAAATTATATATTACTGTTAACGATTGTCATTATCCCTGGTACTATAGAACACTAGAACTTATTCCTTTTATCCAGTTATGATTTTATAGCCTTTAGGAGTTTAATCTAAAAGAGGGTTTCAGCATTTAATGTTTGAAGGATGGAGGAATTTTAAGTGAAGACAGGGTGTCAGACAAAAGTAGTGGAAAACGAAAAGTATGGGTTTGGAGAAGTTATTCAGATTCTTTTTCTCAGTCGTCCAAAGACAAGGGATCTATCTCTTCCTGCTGTTTCTTTCTTATCGTATTCTGCCGTAGACTTAGTTACGTACTTTTTATCATAACCTCCGTGAGGACCGGAACTGTTACAAAGCTTTCCCCCTTTTGGTGCCTTATCCATGTATATTTGTTGATTTTAATTAATAAGATGAAAATTTATTGTAGGCATGAGAAAATATTTTTTGAATATCAAAAAATTTCAATTTTTGTTGAAATATTTTCAAGAAATTTGTTCATTCAACCAAAGGTTATTTCTAAAGTTTGTCAGAACTAGCCCCTAGAAACACAGGGGCTAAAAATTTAGGTAGATTACTTAGATTTCTGCAGCATATGAATTTCGCACAAATCTGCAGGATATAAAAAGGAATAAGAGACACGTTTATAGTGAGCATTTAAGAATTCCCTTTATCTTTGGATGTTTAAATATCTCACCTTTGACTGCCACTGAGGCAGTTACTGTGGCTAGTTCATGGTAGAGATTAATGGCATCATGTGACGGTATTATGGCTGATGGATCAGGAATGGCCAAATTCTTTTGTTAAGTCCATCCCTCCTATTTTGGAAGTTCCTAAACATGATATTGACAAAGTACAACATAAATAGTAACTGAGAAGTGGAAAACCTGTGCTTTGCCTGAAAGCCCCATGTGGAACTCTCTGGGTTCTCCAGAGCAGTGCAGCCTCTGACCTGGCCGGGCAAGTCTCTCAGCATCACTTCTGCTGCGTTTGATTGGTGTGTGTGAGTCACCACGGCCAGCCAAGCTCAAGAGTAGGGATGTACACAGACGTCGAGACAGTGGTGCCAAAGGAGTGGGGGACACATCTCGGAACCTGCATCCAGTGTGGTGGCTACGTTTCCTTTTTCACAGTCTCTCACTCCCATTTTTTGAGTTAATGACTGTCTTATTTTTCCCATTATCTTAACTGGCTCAGGTATTGTAATAGTTTTCTATTGCAGTGTAATATACCAGCGCAAATTTAGTGGCTTAAAACAATGCCCATTAATCTCACAGTTTCTGTAGGTTGCATAGTACGGTTAGATTCCTCTGCTCCTGGTCTTATGATATTGAAATAAATGGGTGTGATAAATGTAAATATACACACACCCATTTTTAATTACCTTAAATTGGGTTTATTTTGACCGTGGTTTGAGTTAAAGCTGCTAACATTGAAAGCATTTTTTTGTGACTTTAGGTGGCAATGATGTGATTGGGGAATGGAAAAGTTCAATCCCTGACAGCCTTATTATTATTTTATAAGCCTTAGGCTAATGTGTATTGATTTATTTATAGTTAAGTTCTACTGTGGCATTTTCGATGATTGTTAAATCTATAGTATGTTCGTTTTTGCTGTTAATTAAAAAGATACTCATTTTCTATTTTATTTAATTGATGTCCGTGTGGTATTTTGGAGTTTCCTTTTCACTCTTAACATTTTTATCTTTAACACAGCCCTATGCTGTATGTGAATGTGTTGTTGTTTTATTAGGTTGGAGAGAAGAATTAAATTAACCCTGGAAACGGACTCTTTCCACTCACACAGTATTCTCATCATCCCAACAGTCTTTGCCTCCGCTATTTTCTTTTGTCCCATATCCACTAATCTCTTTGTCTCTTTCTTGTTTATCAGAATATGTGTATGTTCAGGTTTTTTGATTTGCCAAATTGCAGAGGGTAGGAGGTTGGACTTTGATGTTAAACAGCATAAGTTTGGGGCATGGCTCAGCCACATCTCATTCCATGTGACCTTAGACAAATTAGTTTACTCTTCTAAATACCAGTTTCCTCTCCTGTAATTTGAGGATCATAAAGGTACCCACCTCTTAGGGTTATGAGAATTAAGTTAAACGTAATAATACAGTAAACTGTTTACTACAGTGACAAATGTGTATGGTTTTCTAAATGTTAGAGGTGGTTATTTTCCTGAATTATCATCCCTCTATTTCCTGTATAAGTGGCAGTATGTTGCTGATTCCTGAAAGTTAAGGTATTTGGAAGGGGACTATGAGTGAACTGTATCTTGAGAAAAGATTTCATCTGCATTATAATACCTGAACCAGTTAAGATAGAATCTTTTCTTACAATTACAAACTATTATAATAGTTTTCTATTGGGGGTATAGTTTTCAAAGATTTATATCCACTTATATTTCATATTAATAATTTTTTTAATTTTCTCTGTACATATACATGTGTTTATTTGGTTCCCACTTTTTGCCTTCACAAAATTTAAAAAGGCTTAAAATTTAATAACAATAACAATGTTTAAGATAAGGCCTAGAAACAACAACCTCGTAAAGAATGAATGAAGATAAATACATTCAGAAAAGAAATCAGATGATTGTTGCAATGAAATATTGAGCAATAATAATAATGCAAAAAAAGTAACATTCACATTGTCAGATAAGAGTATGTGAGGTTCATTCAGTATGGAGTCATCAGTTAACTTCTTATTTTTTCCCCCCAAAGTCTCAAAAAATAGACAACTAATATTTATAAATAAAAATAGAAGATAATTTCAAAAAACAGATCGTGCCAAATCTTATAGACAATAGAAAAAGAAGAAATACTTCAAAATCATTCTCTTTCATCTGGATATACCTGATAATAAAATTGGGAAAAATATATTATTATAAAGGGAAATTACAAACACATTTTACTTATAAATGAGGATGCAATATCCTAAACAACATATTAACAAGTTGAATTAAACATATTAATAAATGTTCCTAGGAAAAGCAACCTTGGGTAATGAGTGGAATTATAATTTCAACTCGTTAGGTAAATGTTATTTGCTAAAGAAAATCTTTCATGTGATTTTGCAGTCCTCACAATTACATGGTATATGTGAAGCCTTGGAGTGTGCTGTTCAGATGACTGTTCCCTTTACTTTTTTTTTTTTTTCTAAGACAGAATTTCACTTTGTTGCCCTTGGTAGAGTGCCCCAGTGTCATAGCTCACAGCAACCTCGAACTCTGGAGTTCAAGTAACCCTCTTGCCTGAGTCTCCCGAGTAGCTGGGACTACAGGCACCTGCCACAATGCCTGGCTATTTTTTCAGACAGGGTCTCATTCTTTCTTAGAGCTGGTCTTGAACTCCTGAGCTAAGGCAATCCACCTGCCTTGGCCTCCCATAGTGCTAGGATTACAGGCATGAGCCACTGCCTTGTTTTCTTTACATTTTAATGAAGATTAGGCTAAACCTGAAACCAATCAGTCATTATTTTAAAGAAATGATTTTACTGGCATTAGGGAAGTTTATAGAGAAAGTGGAAGGTGCTTTGTTTATTTGAAATAGAAAGAAATACAAAGTAAATTTTTATTTAATGTAACTACTCTAACATTTCCAGTGAGGTCTGCAGGTGTGCGTGAAATTTTGTGGGCACTGCACATCCACAGTGGCTTACTTGGTTGATGCAACACAGGCACCATGTGGTAGCACTTATTTTTAGAACTGATGAGCACTAGAACAAAGGGCGATTTTAGTTTAGGGGTCAGTTGTCACAGCAGATATGACTGAAAGTTAATTAGCATTAGATTATGATTCTTTCCAGGTCTATGGAAAAAGACACCAGAAAACAAAGAGAACATACACTTATGGCACATAAAATGCCAGAAATTATGCCTTCATAGTAGAATTGAAATGAACAGGCTGGGTTTTTAATGGGAGGGGAAAATGCTCTTAAGAATTTGTTTCTTGGCTTGGCGCCTGTGGCTCAACGGGCTAAGGCGCCAGCCACGTACAACTGAGCTGGCGGGTTTGAATCCAGCCTGGGCCCCGCCAAACAACAATGATGGCTGCAACCAAAAAGTGGCTGGGTGTTGTGGCGGGCGCCTGCAGTCCCAGCTACTTGGGAGGCGGAGGCAAGAGACTTGCTTGAGCCCAGGAATTGGAGGTTGCTATGAGCTGTGATGCCACAGCACTCTATCCAGGGTGACAGCTTGAGGTTATGTCTCAAAAAAATAAAAAAGATTTGTTTCTTTAAGGATAGGCGTGGTGGCTCACGCCTGTAATCCTAGCACTCTGGGAGGCTAGGAGAGAGGGTTGCTTGAGTTCAGAAGTTCAAGACCAGCTGGAGCAAGAGAGAGACCTCATCTCTATTTAAAATAAGAAAAAATTCACCAGATGCTGTGCCAGGTGCCTGTAGTCGCTGCTACTCAGGAGGCTGAGGCAGGAGGATAGCTCTAACCTAGGAGTTTGAGGTTGCAATGAGCTAGGCTGATGTGACTACTCTAGCCTGAGGAGCAGAGTAAGACTCTGTCTCAAAAGGAAAGAAAAAAAATTTGTGTCTTTAATGTTTTCCTCTTAGCTTCTTCTCTGTTAATACAGTTCTTTTCTCTCCTAAGAGGAATATCATATTTTTGAATGTAAGAAAGTACCAATTTTCTTTTATCCATTAATATCTTAATCTTTTAGTTACAAAGGAAGGAATGAAAAGTTGCTTTTTAAAATATCACTGGTGGATGCATGCACATACACAAAAATTATTTAGATTATGACCTGAATAAATGGAGACAAATCACTGAGACAAATAAATTGCCTACCTTATTTGATAATATATTTTGTACCTTCTCCGTCTGTGTTCTAAATGCTTCGTATCTGGTAACTCATTCAATTCGTTGTATGACTCTTATAAGGGTATAATCACTGTGGTCCCATTTGATAGATGAGGAATCTGCAGTGGAAAGGCTAACATCTAATATATGTAACTACTCAACCTCAACCTATGTGTGGCTTCGGTCTATATTCACTCTGCTGTCCTGCCTCTATTTTGTGAGTTTTAAATAAAAGCAGTTGAGATAGTGTCCCTCCAATTGGTCATACATGTTCAATTGTCTTTTCTATAAGCCCATCAGAGTCTTATGCTGCACTAGTAGGTGGATAGCAAGCATTTGCCAGTCAGGCTACAGATCCAGCATATTAGATTATACTACATATTTTGGGAAGTCTATTTTAAAGGGAAATGTTGACGAAAGCTCACAGAGGAAGGCAACAAATGTTATAAAAAGATCTGTGAGTCATGGGATTGGTTGGCATTTAAGGGCACTTTTTATTTTAAAGACTTGAGAAAACGTGACATGTCTTTTTGATATTTGAAGAATTATCATATAGGAGAAGCATTCGTTAGGTTTTGTGTTCCTGAAGTATGCAGGGCAAAGACATGTGGTTGAATTCATGGAGGGACAGTTACAACCCAACGTAAAAGAGAACTTTCTGACCTGAGTCATCTGATGGAACAGGCCCCTTGTGAGGTAATAGCTCTGTCTGGTTTCAGAAATCTCTAGTCATCTCATTCCCTGTGAGCTGGAAGGAGCCTTTAAGAAGAGAGTGCTCGGAACAGACTCAGGTTTAAAATGCTAAAATGAACTTTTCAAGGTTGAATGTTTAATTGCTGTGCACAGCTATTACAGAATTTGGGCTCCTCAGCTTTTGTGTTTTCTTAGACAAGAAGGAGTAGATTTAGAGATTTTTGAATTCTATTCTAGACACTTCACACTTGGTGTCTCCTTATACCACACAGCAAGAGCTGGACCGTCTTTCAAGAACGCGCTTGGAGAGTCTGTGTGATGTGGGTCTGTGACGGGGAAGAGGGAGATGGTGAAGATTGAAATTTCCTGTAGGCTCAGCCTGTGTCTTCTTCACCATTGAATCCCCAAGGCTAACACGGTCCCTGGCACAGAGGGAAAAGCCAATAAATATTTGTTGAATGAATGAAGGAATTTGTTCATGTTGAGTGAAGGAATGAATTTGTAAACTCTAGTTTTTCTTTGTATCCTTTCATGTTTCAGTCTAGAGAACACAATTTCCTAATATTCTCCCCATGATATTGGGTTATATGCTACATATAATATGCCTTGCATCCTCATCGAAATCTTTATATTAATATAATGATCACACTTGTTAAAAATGTCTTACAAATACAATTCTTGTCTTTCATTAATCATTGTTGTGTTCCCACCTTTGCTTACATAATCATTAGATGTTTAATAGGAGTAAACCTCATATTTTTATATTTTGGTGGTTAAAATTTATGGCACTGTAAAATGATACCGTATTGATGTGCTTTAAATGCTGTTTTGCCTTTGAAAATTCATTTATATACAATTTAGATTTTTTTGTTTGTTTGTTTGTTTTTTTTTGAGACAGAGCCTCAAGCTGTCACCCCAGATAGAGTGCTGTGGCATCACAGCTCACAGCAACCTCCAATTCCTGGGCTCCAGCCAGTCTCCTGCCTCTGCCTCCCAAGTAGCTGGGACTACAGGCGCCCACCACAACGCCTGGCCATTTTTTTGGTTGCAGCCGTCATTGTTGTTTGGCGGGCCCAGGCTGGATTCGAACCCGCCAGCTCAGGTGTACATGGCTGGCGGCCTTAGCCCGTTGAGCCACAGGCGCCGAGCCAATTTAGATGGTTTTATACAATGAAAGCTGATGATGTATAAGTCAGGTTTGAAGTTTATATCTTAAACATTAAGAGATTTTTTTTTTTTTTTTTTTGTAGAGACAGAGTCTCACTTTATCGCCCTGGGTAGAGTGCTGTGGCGTCACACTGCTCACAGCAACCTCCAGCTCTTGGGCTTAAGCGATTCTCTTGCCTCAGCCTCCCTAGTAGCTGGGA
>CAUYON010088240.1:0-17110 GCA_963573935.1 Arctocebus calabarensis
AAAAAAGCTACTAAAAGGGACCTGTAACTTATTTTAAAGTTAATTTCACTCCGTCACTGAAAGCAGCCTGGGATCATGATTCATTTACGGATTTAACATGTTTTGAATGAGGTGCATTTCTGAGGGTGAAACTTTGGAAGCAAGACTTCTCTATTCCATGTCACCATAATGGTGGAGTGAAACAGTAAGTCTGGCTGGGCTCGAGGCTCACGCCTATAATCCCAGGACTTTGAGAGGCCAAAAGTTCAATACCAGCAACATGGTGAGACCCCATCTCTACAAAAAATTAAAAAAATAATTAGCTAGGTGTGCACCTGTGTCCCAGCTACTCAGGAGATTAAGGCAGGAGGGTCACGTGAGCCAGTAGTTTGAGGCTGCTGTGAGCTGTGACTCACTGCACTGTAGCCTGCTGGGCAATAGGGTGAGAACTTGCCTCCAAAAAACCCCACAAAAACCAAAACCCAAAACCCAATAAATCTTAAAAAATACTAGTAAGGAACAGGTATATTCCTATCAATGCTACAATACAAACACAACCCCCACAGTAATGGTTGTTTCTTGGTGCTCTTTACTAGAGGTGCTACAATCATGACAGAACTCTGAGTAAAATTTTTTACCTGATATTCAATGATACAAACATTTAAACCATAAAATTTAGGACACTAATGTTAAATGGTCAAATAGAAAATTAAAATTGAGGGATTAAACACTCCCTTGCCCCATACTCTCAGACTAAGCAGGTGTCTGACCATGGATAACTATTTATATCAATAAGGGCATTTACCTTTGCACTTATTTCTATAATGTATGCGGTGACACTTAAAATTCCCCACTATGATAATGTATCAATAACTTAAATAAAATGCAATCCTCTCTCAGTTCTTAGAATGACCTAGTTTCTGACGTCCTGTAGCAGTTTTGTGATCTACAGTGTGTGTGTGATCACCTCCACCTGTGCCTGATGAGCCAGAAACCGAAACCAAAACAAATGAAAATCCCTTTGGATAAAATAATTTCTTGATGAGCACAGACTGTTAACCTACAACTCTGGATGGATTTTTCAAAGAAAATGTTGCCTTTTGATTTGTATATCATGAATTAACGAAAACTTCTAAATATGGAATTAGCAGATTTAGGAAAGAATAATTTATCACTACTACTCACATCATTTCTTTCAAAAGATAAATTCTGTTTCTCAAATTGGATACACGGAAACACACAAATTCTTTACATTAAAATCAAGAAATTTATTGATTTTTTTCCCCCCATGAAATAGTAAGCAGAATTAAAGAAACATACAGCTTAAAATAGTTGAAATGACCCTAAGCTTTTGTGACAATTATACATTTATGGCCAAAAGAAAAATGAATCTTTTAAAATAATCAATTCCCCTTAGAAACTTTGCGCAAGCCTAGGTGGGATGGCTCACACCTACAATCCTAGCACTCTGGGAGACCAAGGTGGGTGGATTGCCTGAGCTCAGGAGTTCAAGACCAACCTGAGCAAGAGTGAAACCCTGTCTCTAAAAAACTAGCTGGACGTTGTGGCAGGTACCTGTAGTCCCAGCTATTTAGGAGGCTGAGGCAGGAGGATCATTTGAGCCCAAGAGTTTGAGGTTGCTGTGACCTATGATGCCATAGCAATCTACTGGGGGTGACAAAGTAAGATTCTATCTTTAAAAAAAAGAAAAAGAAACTTTGCTCAATAATTCATCAGCAATTAGATGGACTCAAGGATAAATGAGATCTGGGCCCCTATAAAATGAAATAATGCCACTTTATCCTTCTCAAAAAAATTGTGATCCTAGTAAAACAGTGGTTCGGTTCTGTTCCCCACTCTCAGCAGCCACCATGCCATTCTCCCACTTACAAATGTGTCAATTTGCAGTCTCTTCAGTTCATAAGGATCCCAATTATGGTTCCACTTAAAAACATCCCAGGAGGCAGGCAGAGAGTGACTTGTTAGCCTCACTCAGAGCGGAGGATTTCAACCTATCGGTCAGTCATGGCTTTCTTCTTGAGCTCAGAGTTCAAATTTCTTCATGGAATTATAAATGTTAAAAGGTAAAATTACATCTTCACAGCAGCCAAAAATTCATATATTTTTAATGTATTTACAGTACTGTACATATTTACAGGATCACATCAAATACTGAATTGTAGAAATGAAAGCCACTTACTACAGCATCCACTTAATGCCCCAGAATATTTTGTGCAAACTGAAACTTTCCTCAAACACCTTGGAAAGCTAAAGACAGTCAACATTGTGAAGGCCGCCGTCCATGGTCAGGGAGCCGAACCTGAACATGGGAGAAGAAAGGTGCTCTTAGAAGATTCATTTATTTGCCTCCCAACATTTTGAAGAAAAATACAGAATGCTTTCATAGAAACATACAAGTATTTTTGAAGAGTTCAAACACCTGTGATTTGTACTGTTTCTTAGTGAGATAGCAGGGGATTGTCTGACGAGCCGAAGAAAACGGGCAGCACTGCCACTGAGGCGCTGTCAGCAGGAACAGTCGCCTCGTTCTGGGGGCCGGGGTGGGATCTGTGGGCCAGATGTGGGGTGGGGAATAGTGTGATGTGCTCAAGGGACAGCGAGGAAGGCGCCTTGCTAGAACATGTTAGTTAGCAGGGGGAAGTCAAGTTGGGTAAACAGGCTACAACAGAAACATGAATTTAGACTTGGGCTCGGCTCTTGTAGCTCAGTGAATAGGGCACCGGCCACATACACCAAAGCTGGTGAGTTTTTTCCTGGCCCAGGCCTGCTAAACAACAATGACAACTGCAACCAAAAAACAGCCGGGTGTTGTGGCAGGTGCCTGTGGTCCCAGCTACTTGGGAGGCTGAAGCAAAAGAATCAGATAAGCCCAAGTGTTGGAGGTTGCTGTGAGCTGTGACGCCACAGCATTCTACTGAGAGGTACATAGTGAGACTCTGTCTCCAAAAAAAAAAAAAAAAAAAAAAAGAATTTAGACTTGGATTTTTAGGAAAGGAGTTTAGAAAATTTTTGAGCCAAGGGAGATGGATGGATGTATTTTTTTAGACAGTCTCTGTGCCCTGGGAAGAGTGCCGTGGCATCATCGTAACTCATAGAAACCTCAAACTTCAGGGCTCAAGTGATCCTTCTGCTTTAGCCTACCGAGTAACTGGAACTACAGGTGCTCAACCACAATGCCCTGTTAGTTTTTCTATTTTTGGTAGAGATGAGGTTTCACTCTTGCTCAGGCTGGTCTTGATCTCTGAGCTCAAGGGATCCTCTCATTCCTCTCAGAGTGCTGGGATTACAGGTGTGCGCCTCCATCCCTGGCTTCTCAGACTGGTCTTGAACTCCTGAGCTCAAGCAATTTTCCCACTTCACCCGCAATTGGGGTTTAGGAGAAAAGAGCTTAGCCAAGTTACTATCATAGCTCACATATGAAGGGGAGAGGGGAGCTGAGGACAACAAGGGGAGCATGGGAGCATTCTGAAGGAAGATCACCGAACCTGTGGAAAGGGAGTAAAGAAGACTAAGTGTGTGAAATAACTTACATTTAAGGTAGTAGGAGAAGGTGGTCCCACCCAACAGGATGAGGAGAGTAAAAGGGAGACTTAGGTGGGATAGATGGTTTAGACACAAAAACACCTGAGGGACTGCAGGGCCCCTGTGCAGACACAGGGGACAGTGGCGTCCACCCTCACTGTTCTGTCGTAAATCCTCACCAAGTCACTCATCACTCAAGTGCAGATTACGCTCTAGTATTCACATATTGTCAGATAAACCTGCGAATATTGTAAAGCACAGGAGGAACTGACTCACTGCACGTGTCTTAAGAAGTGGGGGTTTTACTCCACAAGGTGTAAGGTTCAGTACAGAAGCCTATTGAAGCCTAGCCAATAGCTTCTTCTATTTGCTGATCTTAGCCTTATAGAATAAATTTAGGAAACAGCTGAAGCTGCAAGCAAACTGTAAACTGCGTACTATGAAAAGTTAGGGAAGTACTATGTAGTTTCTATAAAGAAGCAAACAAAAATAGATTAAAAAAGGAACAGGTAGGATGTGTTAATAGTTTGATGTAAGTATTTCACATTGTATATCAAATAAGTACACTGAACCTCATGAATGCATCAATGTACACAGTTATGATTTAATTAAAAAAAAAATACACTTCTAGGCCCCCAAACAAATTAACAAACAAAACAATTGGAAATTCCCAGACAAAAAAAAAAAAACTGAAAAAACACATAAAAAGATGTCTGACGTTACAATTAACCACACGTACACAAATTAAAACAAGACTCCAGCTTTTACCAAACAAATTGAGAAACACTTGAAAGACTGATAACATTCAGTGTTGTCAAAGGCGTATACAGGGTTGTCTGTATAGGACTATAATATACAACCTTTTAAAACTGTAATACCTACCAAAATTTTTTAAATGTGCTTACCCCCTTGACCCAGAAATTTCACATCTAAAAGCACCTATAAATCGATCCCTCACAAATTCTACAATGGTGCATGAAGGTACACATGTAAGCATGTTCATCGAAGAATGGTTTGTAACTGTGAAAAGTTGGAAGTGTAAATGCTGGACAGATGGGAAGGCCTGGCCTGAGGCTCCCATCCTCGGGGCGGGAACTCAGCACCTGTGGAGCACGGAGTCTCCTCTGCACAGGGCTCAGCACAGGTGAGGGGCCTGCAAGGAGCACCCAGGCTCCACCACAGAGCAACGCACTGCCCAGCTGCTCTGAGTATCAGGACGAGGACAGCAGCTGTCCACTATCAACTTTATAGGCTCTGCACATTTTCAACTTCTGGGGGGCTTTATCTGTAGAATATGCTAAGGATTCTGTAGACAACAAGCAGACTTGAGCTCGAAGAGCTGTGCTTGCCCAGGGTGCTCACCTGCAGGTCTGCAGAGGGCTCCCTGAGCTGCTGGGCACCAGAGTGCTGCTCCCTCACCAGCAACTCGGATCTCCCACAACAAAAATTGTGATGTCAATCAACAAATGCTTTGAGAAACACCATGAAAAAGATTTTGGTTTTTACATACTGGTTCAAATCAGCAAATAATTCTATTAACCAGTCCTTCTATAACATGGAATCAGCCTTTCAAAGGCATTATGAATTTGCAACCCGACCGAGAGGGAAAATCTGAGGTTCTGATGTCCTGTGGATCCTGCTCAGTCCACTGACAGTCCGCTATCAGCAGATAGAGGCTGTGCAAAGGTCTGCGCGCTCAACTGCATGCAAAGTCACAACACAGGAAAACTTCCACATTACTCACCTTTCTAATATATGATTATTTTCGGCAAGTTCTTTAACCACCCCTTGCATCTCCTCCTTTAATTTCTTCATGCTATATACAAAGTAAAGACAATTACTTATGCTCAGAAAGTATACAAATGTTTCAGAATTATATTATGTTTTAACTTTCTAAATGTAACTACTTATTAAATAACATATCAAACATTGTATTAACAAACATCAACATTTCAAAATATAAGAGTAAGATTGCAAACTGAAATAAAAGCAGATGAAAGTATTATTATAGCTACCAAAGGATAAGGGTCTTACCCCAGAGTCATCTCCACTAATGTGTTAGAACTTGGATAAATCGGGGCCATGGTGTGTTTGAGTCCACTGGAGGCCGCAAACATTTTCTGAGGCAAGGTTTCTTGTAACTAAAACATCAAAAGACTGCATTAATTACAGAACGAAAGTACTACTGATCTCAGGTCAAGTATTACAGCCTTTAATAAGGCTTTATTATTTATTTATTTAGTTTTTGAGACCCTTAGTAGAGTGCCGTGGCATCACAGTTCACAGCAACCTCAAACTCTTGGGCTCAAGCAATTCTCTTCTCTCAACTTCCCAAGTAGCCGGGACTACAGGCACCCGTCACAACCCTTGGCTATTTTTGTTGTTGTTGCAGTTGTCATTGTTGTTTAGCTGGCCCAGGACAGTTTCAAAGCTGCCAGGCTGTGACCGCTGTGCTACTGGTGCCAAGCTGGTCTTTTATATCTTTAAATATTCTATTTATCTGAAAATGATACAACACTTAAATAAGCACCGTTTTAAAATACTTTTCTTACAAATGATATAAGAATGGTTTATCAGATGTTTTCAGTTATAAAATATCCAACTTCTTGAAATTTAGCTCAAAAACACATATCAAGAATGAGTGAGCAGGCTTGGCGCCTGTAGCTCAGCAGCTAAGACACCAGCCACATATACCGGAGCCAGCAGGTTCTAATCTAACCCAGGCCTGCCAAACAACGATGACAATTACAACCAAAAAGCAGCCAGGTGTTGTGGTGGGGCCTGTGGTCTCAGCTACTTGTGTGGTTAAGGCAAGAGAATCGCTTAAGCCCAAGAGTTTGAGGTTGCTGTGAGCTGTGACGCCAACAAAACTCTACCCAGGGCGACTGCTTGAAAGTCTGTCTCAAAAAAAAAAAAAAAAAAAAGAATGAGTGAGCAGAACCGAATACAGGCATGATCTAGGTCTCTCTCCTAAATCATCATCAGATAAAAGCAGAGAACAATTTTTAGATCCTTCTGACAGCTGTACCTCACTGGTGTAGTCTTGGTACTTTGACACTTCTTCTTCAACATCAAAACACTGATTAGTCAGAGATAATAACTGTTTCCTAAGATGAAGCATCTTTCTGAAAACCAAAAAGAATGGTCATTAATAAAGAGCAGCCTAGTGAAATATTCCTACTTAAAACACACAGATTACACCGTGCAGTTAACCACGAACCACTCGAACAAGTTCCCGTACCTCATCCATTCTTCTGACTTGTCCAGAAATGCCTCGTACTTTTTAATACATTCGTCTGTAAAGAGGGCCATAGCTTTTGTGGCCTGGTAATACAGTTTCTGCCTGTAATTAAGAAATAATCATTCAAAGAGGCTTCAACCAACTATCCTGGTTGTATTTTCAATGTTTAAAAAATTCCAAAGACGTGAAGTTGAAGTTCAACTGTTTCCTATGATTTTGTGGCTTTAGAAAGTTACCAAGTTCCTAAGGTAGACATTATAGCAGCAAGAGGAGAAAAACAAAGTTCAAAGGAGAATGTTAAAAAAAAATCAGCTAAATGAGGTTACAGTGAGCAGGTGGTCAAGCACGTCCTCCTCCATCTCTGACCCGCAGTTGGCGCCCCTGAGGCAGCAGCTGGTGAGGGGCAGGGACCTTTCTCTCTCTACCATCCTCTCATCTTGGTAACCTTCCAATCGGACCAGATGAGTGAACCTCAAAAAAGGTGCTTACAGAGTAACAATCCCATGAAGTCAAGATTAAAGTGTACTATTAATTTCAAGTTTAAGAAGAATCATACTGGCTTGGTGCCCATAGCACAGTGGCTATTGCATCAGCCACGTGCACTGAGGCTGGCGGGTTTGAGACCGGCTGGAGCCTCCTAACCAACAATGACAAATGCAATGAAAAAATAGCCAGGTGTTGTGGTGGGCACCTGTAGTCCCAGCTATTTGAGAAGCTGAGACAAGAGACTCGCTTGAGCCCAGGAACTGGTGGTTGCTGTGAGCTGTGATGCCACAGCACTCTATTAAGGGTGACATAGTGAGACTCTGTCTCAAAAAAAAAAAAAAAGAATCATATTAAGATAACCAAAATAGGGTGGCACCTGTGGACCAGTGAGTAGGGCATCAGCCCCATATACTGAGGGTGGCGGATTCAAACCCGGCCCTGGCCGAACTCCAACAACAAAATCGTCAGGCATTGTGGCAGGCGCCTATAGTCCCACCTACTCGGAGCCTGAGGCAAGAGAATCGCCTAAGCCCAAGAGCTGGAGGTTGCTGTCAGCTGTGACGCCATGGCACTCTACTGAGGGCAATAAAGTGATACTCTGTCTCTACAAAATAAAAAAAAAAAAAAAAAGAAAAAAAAAAAAAAAGATAACCAAAACAGCAACTAAAATAACCAATTATTAAACATTATCTAGACACTTACTTATCAAATTTGTGGATTTGTTCTTCATTATAAGCTAGTCCTAGAAACAAGAAAAATATATTACTTTTGCTAATGGAGAATCATAATATGATGCACAACTTCTTATTGCTTCAAAAAGACTTAGCGTTTGAGGAGGATGTCACAGACTTGTGGCCTGGGGGCTCCTTAGGGTCCACAGATGCTTTTATTTGGTCTGTACAGTGTTAACATAAAAAAAATTAACTGCCCACTTAAAAATAAGGATATGTCTAACAAAATCTGTATTTCTACAGATTTTGAGGAGTGAGAAGGTGGGTCTGAGTGGAGGTGTCCCCCATGGCTTTTCCTCTCCAGGTCACCTCCATCCCCTCCTGCCAGGCTCACTCCTTTCTGTTCCCTGCCCAGCACCAGGTTTGGGAGGTTATGACCTTAATTTAGAACATTCTAAAGTTCAGGGTTGGTTTGTTTTTTTGTAGAGACAGAGTCTCACTTTATTGCCCTGGGTAGAGTGCCGTAATGTCACAGCTCACAGCAACCTCCAACTCCTGGGCTCAGGTGATCCTCTTGCCTCAGCTTCCTGAAGCTGGGACTACAGGCGCCTGCCACAACACCTGGCTATTTTTTTTTTGTAGTTGTTGCAATTTGGCCAGGACTGGGTTTGAACCCGCCACCTCTGTACATGGAGCTGGCGCCTTAGCCACTGAGACACAGGCGCCATACCTAAAGTTCAGTTTTAAGAATAATTTTTAGTACATTCAAGCTCTTTCCTAACAGAATCACATCTCTGAAGCAAATACCTTAAGTAGTCACCCTTACAAACATATAAAATTAATTCAACTGACTCGCAACTCACCACTAAGGGTGATTTATTAGGTTAACAAATAGCACATTTCACTTACTTCGTTCTGCTTTGTCTTTTTTAAACTGATAATAAATCTCTGTGATGGAATTTAACAGGACTTGCAGTTTTTCTACACTGTTTAAGGAAGAAAAAACCAAATTAATTAACTGAAATGATGTGAAAAAGCACATTTCTAATGACAAGAGTAGAAATCTCCCATAAAACTGTGACCTACTTCCGATCCTTGGGGTGAGTGCCTTCCTGGTGTGCCCACGAGTCCGCCAGCAGCCCACCTGGGGACAACCTGGTGTTGATGTCCTGGAGACTGGTGTCTATCGTGGCCTGAGAACTCGAAAGCTGCACAAAACCAACAAGTTCGGCCCCAGATTGCCCAAAGTCAGGAATGGCAACCACAACGCCAGAGGGATCTCAAGGCTGCATCACATTTCTTTTGTAAATTACTTAATTCAAAGGCAGAGTGATTAGTTTCATCTTTAAAAACAAGAGAGTTTCTTAGGTTGATTTCCACTAAGAGTATGGTATGATAATAAACTAGAAGACTAATAAGCATTAATACCTTTCATAGGCTCGGCGCCTGTGGCTCAACGGGCTAAGGTGCCAGCCACATACACCTGAGCTGGAGGGTTCAAATCCAGCCCGGGCCTGCCAAACAACAATGACGGCTGCAACCAAAAAATGACCGGGCATTGTGGTGCGCGCCTGTAGTCCCAGCTACTTGGGAGGCGGAGGCAGGAGACTCGCTTGAGCCCAGGAAATGGGGGGTTGCTGTGAGCAGTGATGCCACAGTACTCTATTCAGGGTGACAGCTTGAGGCTCTGTCTCAAAAAAAAAAAAAAAAAAATACCTTTTATAACATACTTCATATAGGAAATACCTTTTAAAAATATATATATAATATAGTTTTAATCATCTGTATCTTTATCTGTAAAAAATGATTAATAGGCTTGGCGTTCACAGCTCAGTTGTTAGGGCACTGGCCACACGCACTGGGGCTGGTGGGTTCAAACCCAGCCCAGGCCTGTTAAACAAAGAAACAAACAAACTAACAATAGCAACAACAACAAAAAGTAGTTGGGTGTTGTGGCAGGTGCCTGGAGTCCCAGCTGCTTGGGAATTTGAGATAAGAGAATCACTTGAGCCCAAGAGTTTGAGGTTGCTATGAGCTGTGATGCTACAGCACTTTACTGAGGGCAACATAGGTCTCAATAAAAACAAAATGATTAATGGTCTACATCACAGTATTTTTGTGGAAATTAATTAGAGAACCATTAGCACAGAATCAAGAATAAAGCGCAGATAAGTAAGATTTGTGCTCTCCAGCTCCTCTTTTGGTTTTGAGGCCAAAAGTAATTCCTCTAAAAAACAGGAAATGAAAAAAAACTCAAAGATCTCGTTCATTTTAAGTTCAGTAAACTTATCACCTATCTCTACCACAGAACTGGGTAAAGTATCTGTAAAACTTACAGAGAAGGACGAAGGTGAGATTTATAGGGTAAATATATCTACATACATGTATTTGAAAGGCCCGAGAAACACAACTGCTCTTTAGTAAAGAGCTGTGGGGCTGGCGTTGATGCTGCCACTGACACGGACCTGAGGCCTCGCACCAGCTCCTGTGGGTGCTGGGTTTAAGGTTTTTAAGCCTATTTGGAATTTTAAGATAATTTGAATGACAAAAAACGGTATCTTCTGGGCAGTGCCTGTAGCTTAAAGGAGTAGGACGCTGGGCCCTATATACCGGAGGTGATGGGTTCAAACTCAGCGCCGGCCAAAAAATGAAAAAAAAAAAAAAGGCATCTTCCTGTGATACAACATTTATGATATAGTATAGCAATTTTCTGTTATTATTGGGTTTGAGCATGTTTTCAAGTTTTTTCAATAGATGTATTTTCTTCATTACTAAATTATCTCTAAATGTTTTTTGCTCATCTACTTACTTCATATCAATTCCTTATCAATTTGTGTAACTTTTTTTTTTGAGACAGAGTCTCGCTCTCTCACCCTCAGTGAGTACCCAGGCATCCTCACAGCTCACAGCAAGCGCAAATTCCTGGGCTCAAGCAATCCTACTACCTCAGCCTCCCAAGCAGCTGGAACTATAGGCACACGCCACAATGCCTGACTAGTTTTTCTATTTTTAAAAGAGAGAGGGTCTCATTCTTGCTCTGGCCGATCTTGAATTCCTGAGCGCAAGTGACCCAGTGCCTCGGCCTCCCAGAGTGAGCCACTGTGCCCAGGCTATAGGACCTATTTTTTTTTTTTTTTTAGACAGAGCCTCAAACTGTCACCCTGGATAGAGTGCTGTAGCATCACAGCTCACAGCAACCTCCAATTCCTGGGCTCAAGCGAGTCTCTTGTCTCTGCCTCTCAAGTAGCTGGGACTACAGGCGCCCGCCACAACGCCCGGCCATGTTTTGGTTGCAGCCGTCATTGTTGTTTGGCGGGCCGGGGCTGGATTGGAACCCGCCAGCTCAGGTGTACGTGGCTGGCACCTTAGCCTGTTGAGCCACAGGCGCCAAGCCTATAGGACCTATTTTTATTAAAAACTTTTAATCACATTTTCCCAGCTTATCTGATTTCTAACAATTATTTTTAAACAAACAGATCTTAAATTTCCATACAGTCAAATGTATATTTTGGTTTTATGCTTTTATGTCTTTATTTATATTATTATTTTCAAGCCAGTCAAACTTTTAAGTCTTTTTCAAAGTTAAAATTAATGTTTAGGATGTGTTAAATTACACATCCAGTACATGGAACAGAGTTTATGAAAAGTCACTTTTTACAGTGTTACCCTGAGGAGTGACGAGTGATGGCAGCCTAAAGACAGCACGATGGGGACAGCAAGACTCAGAAGATGAAGCATGAGCTGCAATACTACGCCTATAGTGCGAAGTTTTACAAAATATAAAATAACCCTCACACATAGTCATAATCATGTAACGTAATTATGAAAACAGTGGTCGCCAAAACTTCATCAACATCCGAATCACCTGGAGGCCTCGTGTAAGGTCCTGGCTGGACCCCCATCACAGTGTCTGATTTGGCAGGTCCAAGGCAGGGCTCCAAAAATCTGCATTTCTTTCCTTTTCTTACTTTCTTTTTTTTTCGGAAACAGAGTCTCACTATGTAGCCCTGGGTAGAGTGCTGTGGCGTCACAGCTCACAGCAACCTCCAACTCCTGGGCTTAAGCGATTCTCTTGCCTCAGCTTCCCAAGTAGCTGAGACTACAGCGCCCACCACAACACCCGGCTATTTTCTGTTGCAGTTGTCGTTGTTTAGCTGGCCCAGGCTGGGTGTATGTGGCTGACACCGTAACCACTGTGCTATGGGTGCTGGGCCTCCCACATCTACATTTCTAAAAGATTTCTCTGAGAGAAGACTCAAAGAAGCAGAGCTGTGGGGACCGAGAACACATTTCCCACAGGTGTGTTTGGGTGGTGAGTCTGTGTGGCATTCTTTCTACTTACAAATTTTATTTCTGTGGTGGGAAAAAAATGTTAAGGTTTCTACTAGGAAAAAAGCCACAACTTGACAGGTTATGAGGAAAAACAACATAATCCCTTGAAGAGCAACTGGTATGACGTTATAAGTCCCCATGGCGTGGCGTAGGGCTCTGTGACCATAGCCACCTAATCACCTGTGCATTGACTGTCGGAAGGAATCTAAACTTCACCAAAATGTCATAAAAATGAGAAACCCTGTAGGCTCCCCAAAGGAAATCATGTTAATTCTGACTGCAAGTGCTCAAACGACACAGGCCCTGGAGATAAAATGCCCACTAGGCCCATGTCCTGCTAAGCCAAGTTCAGAGATTAAAGCAGAGAAAAAACAAAACAGAGAAACGGGCCTGCCTATGTTTAAACGCAGACAACTACAGGGGAAACTCTTGTTTTCTGACTTTTAGTCATTTTCTATAGCAACATTTTCAAGCTTTTTGGACCATGTTTCCTAGGTAGAAATACACTTTGTTTTAACCCAGTGTATGTGAAGTGTACATATTATTGAACCAAAAGCTTCATGTAACAGTGATCTCCTTGGTACATGTGATACGTTCCAACATCTGTTATGCTGCAGCTGTGTCCCTACCAGCTACAATGCACCATACTCCCCCACCACCCAGGCATTCATGACTGAGACTTTGAAAATCACTGTTCCAAATTTGAGGAAAAGAAACAACTAAACATCAGCTTAGGCAGCACCCATAGCTCAATAGGTAGGGTGCTGGCCATGTACACCCAGGCTGGCAGGTTTGAACCCAGGCCGGGCCAACTAAACAACAATGACGACTGCAACAACAACCAAAAAACAGCCGGGCTCTGTGGCGGGTGCCTGTAGTCCCAGCTACTTGGGAGGCTGAGGTAAGAGAATTGCCTAAGCCGAGGAGTTGGAGGTTGCTATGAACTGTGGATGACACGGCACTCTACTGAGGGTGACATAGTGAGACTTTGTCTCAAAAAATAAATACATACATAAATACATACATACATACATAAACATCAGCCTAAACTACAAAGGTAAAAAAGATATATCAAGTTCCTTTCATGTTTAACATCCATTTTACAAAAGAATACTTCAAATACTATTTTGTATTGGAAAAATTATACAGTATTTAGTATTGAAGTACAGTAATTTTATTTATCTCATCTACTTGTTACAATCATGAGATGAGCAGGGTAAGAAACTGCTCGTTTCAGGGAATAAGAAACCAAGGATGCAAAGAATTCAAGGCCTTGCTTAAGTGGCCAGCTAGCGGTAGGCAGGTAAATGGGCAGATCTAGGGTTAGGAATCAGGTCTCACAATACATAACATGGACACTTCTACAGTTACTTTTTTAAAATAAAAAAATTCTTTTTAGAGTCCTGCTCTGTTACCCAGGCTTCAGAGCAATGGTCTGATAACAGCTCAATGTAACCTCAAACTCCTGGACTTAAGCAATCGCCTGCCTCAGCCTCCCGTGTAGCTGGGACTACATGTGCACACCATCACATGTGGCTAATTTTTCTATTTTTTGTAGAAATGAGGTCTCACTCTTTGCTCAGGCTGGTCTCAAACTATTGGCGTCAAATGATCCTCCCACCTTGGCCTTCCAAAGCCCTGGGATTACAGGTGTGAGTCACCAGGCCTGGATTTATAGTACATTTTATTTTACTTCATTTTTTGAGATAGGATTTATCTCTGTCCTCCCAGCTAGAATGGAGATCGTGTCATCATAGCTCATAGCAACCTCAAATACCTATGCTTGAGTGATTCTCCTGCCTCAGCCTCCCAAGTAGCTGGGACCACAGGTATCACCATGCCCAGCTAAGTTTTCTATTTTTCATAGGGCTGGGTCTTGCTTTTGTACAGGCTGGTCTCGAACTTCTGGCCTGCCGGAGTGGTAGGATTACATGTGTGGTCACTGTACCTGGCCCAAATACATTTTAAGAAGAGATCCAAAGACTTCCTGAAATGCTATCCTATTTTTCAGCAGAGGAGAGTGCTCCTGACTGCTTTTTCTAGTTATAGAAATGACTCGCTGCCTCTAGGAGTCCGTATCTTTCTCTCCTTACTTTTTATTTTACTACAGATCTGAGAATATTTTTCTAATCTGAATCTACTTCTAAACAAGTCTGTACACTCTCCTTCAACTGTATGTTAAACTGCATTTGTGAACTTGCTATAATTGCCAAGGCAGCAGCACAAAGAGCATCAGAGATTTAAAACCCTAGAAAGGGGAGGGGTTTAAAGCACATGTATTTGGAAATGTCATACATGACAGTGAAGGCATTTAAATTCCATAGACAAGTTTCTAAAGATGGGAAAAGGCTACTTTTTCTTTGGAGTTAGAAACATCATTTCTCTTAGAAAGTTTAAATCTAATCAGCAAAGGAATGATTATAATCTTATAATCTCCCTAGTTTTGTCAATACTCACCCTCAACAATTTGGTGTGTATATCTGAAATTTCACCTAACTCTGCTGCTTCTAGGTTGATATTCATCAACTTTTCATATCTGTATGAAAAGACAAAAAAAAAAATAAATGAGTGTAATGAATACATAGTTTTAAAAGATGTTTTAAAAATTACTAGTTTTTATCATAAGCATTTAAGAATTAAACATTGACTCAAAGTCTATAAGCCAGCAGATTCTAAGAAAACCTTAATGCTTTCCTGAAGAAATTTTATAGATTTCTACTTACATATTTGCAGATTAAGAGGTAAAAAAGAAAGGGCACATATAGATCAAGTAATCTGTTGTAAGACAGTAAAAATACTAGATTTCAGAATTAATGGAGGTCAATAGTAAATATTGACTTCATTGATCATATTTCATCTCTAGTACAAATAGTATAGTCTAGGAAGAAAGCCATTTAAAATATTCTATTTCAGCCGGGTGCGGTGGCTCACGCCTGCAATCCATCACTGTAGGAGGCTGAAGAGAGAGAATTGCTTTAGCTCAGGAGTTTCAGACTCACCCGATGGAGAGTGAGATCCCTGACTCACGAAAAAAAAGGAAAAACCCAGCTGGGCGTGGGGGCAAGTGCCTGTAATCCCAGCGGCTTCCGGAGGCTGGGACAGCGGGAGGCCCACAGCCCAAGTCTGAGGTTGCAGTGAGCTACCATGCCCACTGTACTCCACTCAGGTGGGACTGTGTCTCAACAACAACAAAAAAAATAAAAACAAAACAAAACAAAAATTCTGTTTCAAAAGACATTTCACAACTGGGCACAGTGGCTCACACCTGTAATCTGAGGATGTTGAGTGGCCAGGGAGAGTGGATCATTTAATCCCAGGAGTTCAAGACCAGCCTGGGCAACATAGCAATACCTCATCTCTACCAGAAAAAAAAAAAAAAAATTAGCGGGGCACAGTGGTATGTGCCTGTAGTCCCATATACTTGGGTGGCTGAGGAAGGAGGATCGCTTGAGCCTAAGAGCCTGGGGTTGCTGTGAGCTGTGATGATGCCACTGCACTGTAGCTGGGACAACAGAGTGAGATCCTGTCTTAAAAAAAAAAAAAAAAAAAAAGACATCCTCTGGAATATTAATAAGAGTAACGTAAAAGTTAATTCCTAAAATTCTAAATATAATACCCGAAGGCTGCTCTAGAATACCGCTTTCTGTCTCCTTTGTTGATTTCAGGTTTTGCATCTCCCCTTTCAGAGCTTCTGCCTTGCAGGAGGCAGAGCCAATGTTGCTCTCTGCTGCTACCTTCCCCTTCACATAGGTTGGGAGACAATGCCACTGAAGAGATGGCCTTCATTTCTCCCTGAGAAACTGGTATTTCTGCCTGTGAGGAAGTAACATCTCACCCAAAGCTGCTCTTTAATACAGACACAGTCTGCCATGCAGGCCAACGATAAGTAATGAAGGAAACAGAAACGGAGCGTTTAACACTTTAACCACTCTTCACAGGGAAGTCGTCTACTCACACTTTCACAGTTTTTTCAATGTTTCTGATGCAGAAATCTAATGTGATCACAACTTCTGTCTTTTTGTGAACGGTTTCATTGTAATCATCTTTAACTAATTCGCTAAAAAAAAAAAAAAAAAAGATTCCTGTTAGTTTATCTAAGGTATTTCTCATTTGTTCTTGTCTATCACACTATAGTACTACTGTTCAATCACATCTTATAACAACATTCTTAACTCCTTATAAAAGCCAATCGCATTTTTTGGGGTGCTGTTACTAAAAGCATGTTTGAGAACCTTATACATACCCAGAGCACTTATATTTTCACAAAACATTACGACTTACTAAGATCAATAGTTTAGAAGCCTAAGCCAGCGAAATTATATTAGGATGAAGAACCTGCTACCTTCTAATTTCAAGATTGTTTTTTTTTAAGCATCAAAAAAGAAAAGCTTGATCTTCCTCTGATGCATATTTTTTTTTATTTTTATTTTTTAGATGCACATTTTTTTTTTTTGAGACAGAGCCTCAAGCTGTGACACTGGATAGAGTACCATGGCATCACAGCTCACAGCAACCTCCAATTCCTGGGCTCAAGCGAGTCTCTTGCCTCTGCCTCCCAAGTAGCTGGGACTACAGGTGCCCATCACAACACCTGGCCATTTTTTGGTTGCAGCTGTCATTGTTGTTGGTGGGCCCGGGCTGGATTCGAACCTGCCAACTCAGGTGTACGTGGCTGGCGCCTTAGCCCATTAAGCCACAGGCGCCGAGACAGATGCACATTTTTTTTTTTTTTTGAGACAGAGCCTCAAGCTGTCGCCCTGGGTAGAGTGTCGTGGCATTACAGCTCACAGCAACCTCCAATTCCTGGGCTCAAGCGAGTCTCCTGCCTCTGCCTCCCAAGTAGCTGGGACTACAGGCG